>JAFEMH010003105.1:132500-289157 GCA_022495995.1 Adenophora triphylla var. japonica | reverse complement strand
ATGTTTCTAGTGTATTCTTGCTTTTAACATCATGTTAATAACTAGCATATATTGTGGCAATTGAGTTGTATATATTCTTGAACTAGTAATCAGTTTTTTTTTTTTAAACGTAAAGTACGCCAACCTTTTTTCTTCCACTAATTATTTTGTATAATCACTGGGGGCGCTTATAGAGTACTTGGAGATTGTACACTCAATCACTGAAATTGTACTTATTGTGCAGGTTGACCTCTTGATCGGGGAGCCGTTCTATTATGGGAGCGAGGGCGGGCTTCCTTGGCAAAACCTGCGGTTCTGGTAAATAACAGTGTAATCTATTTTTATTATTTGATGTGTTGAGCCAGAAATCGTAGTACTCCCTCCATCACGAAATGGTCTACCTACTTTTTTTGATGTAAATTTAATTATCCTAATGAACACCTACAAATTGTTATTGATAGTATTTATAATGGTGTATCAATAACAAGTTTTAAATTTTCATTAGAATTAGTAAAGTAACCTAAATTTATTGCTCAAAATAACTTCGTATTAATAACAAAAAAAAGTGGGAAGATCCTTTTGGGATTGGGGGAGTATATTGGTAGCGAGAAAAGATGAATTCATCTCAAAATGACTTCATGAGGTCTCATATTTACATATGGCAGCTTGCATGTTACAAATATTTTATGCATTCGAAAGTATCAAATACCTTTACCTACCTGATTTATAAATGGGTAAGAGAGGCATCTGCACGTACATGGTTGTATTTTGAAGCTTGATATTTTAATGTTAAGTTTCTTCAAACACATTTTTTGGCTTGGGAATATGATGAATATGATGGAATAAAGCAAAAGACTCACAATTTTTTGGCTTGGAAATATGATGGAATAAAGCAAAATGGCTCACTAAACTGTATGTGTTTCTTTGTTATGAACCAATAGTCAGTACATGCAATTTTCGATGCAATTTTTATCATGGGTCATCCGGAAACAGTCTCTCTGTGCTTTAATACAGGGACAATGCTGCGTACATCTGACCCCTTACCCTACCGTAGGTGGGAGACTTTGCGGCAATGGGGTAATGTTGTTGTTGTTCTGCAAACACATTTAGTGCAAATAGGTTTACTTGCATTTATTTTTTATTTTTTGAAGTGAGAATTACAGTAGTTAAACCAGTAGTGACTGTGATTTGCACTTTTTAGTTTCTATAATACTTCATCCCGAAAAAATAATCCCATTTGGTTTTTAATGGTAAACAAAAGTGAACTTTGACAAAATATTTATGCCAATCTAATTATTCCATTAAAATTCTAATAATTGTTATGATAAATCATTAAGTGATATATCAATAAAAAAATTGTTATTTATATATCATTAAGTGATTTATCAATAACAAATTTTAGAATTTCCCAAGGATGATTAGATAGACATTAATATTTGGTAAAACTTCACTTGTGTTGACCATCAAAAACCAAATGAGACTATCTTTTCAGGATGGAGGGAGTAAAATTTAACCTGTTTTCAGCAAGTATATCCATATCTTCTGTAGGAACCTTGTTTTTTGTATTTCTCTTTGTGGCATAATTGATGTTAATTTTTGATTTTGCTTGAAGGAAAGAGCGCACTATGCTAGACTCCATCCTCTCTGAAGACGTGCTGATAATGCCATGTAAAGGAATACTGAAGGCTTGTGCAATGCATCTCCCAGTAAGCTACTATGATAATTTAATTGCGATAAATTATTTTATTCTTCCTGTTTGAAATATAATTTGAGAATTGAAATGTTTAGGATCTCTGGAGAAGTCGTTGCTGCCTTAAAGACATTGAAGGTTTTGACCACACGCTTGTTAACGACACACTAGGAGCATGTGGTGGTTTACCTGCATCACAAGAAAGTCCCTGTCTACCTTTCTTCATTTGGCAGTGTGGGGAGGTTAAGGTAACTGTTAAACACTCCCTCTATTGAGCATTCATAGCCTGCTTTAAAGATTGAGCTAATACTCCGTCTGTCCCAAAATAAGTGTCGCAGTTTTCTATAAGTGTCGTGTTTCTAAACAGTAAAATAGTTTTACTGCAATTTTACCATGGTACGAGCAGTGTACAAACAAATAAAGCACATACCTAAAAAGCATTGACAAGTTAGTTTGCGACACTTATTATGGGATAATGGGAGTTGATTCTATGATACTTAGAATTTCACTAATTACATTTAGCTTAATACTGAAAATCATACTCCCTCTGTCCAAAAATGACCTACTTTTTTGTCTGTTACTACGAATGAACTTTGAGCAATAATTACAGGTTGCTATAATTATACTAATGTAAATCTAAAACTTGTAATTGCTACACCATCAACAATACTATCAATAACAAGTTTTACATTTTATTTAAATAATTAAATCAACCTAAAATAATTGCTCAAACTTCATTCGTAGCAATGGTAAAAAAGTGGGAAGATCATTTTGGGACGGAGGGAGAACTATTCATTAAAGGTTACTTTGAAGAGTAATCTTAATCCTTGAAATGTTTTGACTTTTAAATGTGGGCATTTTTATGTGGACATTTTTTTGTGGCATGGAGGGAGTATTTGGACAGAAAGGAAAAGATTCATTTGAGAAAGGCTAAATCTTCATCCTACCTGCCACTGCAATATTTTACCTATGGTTGATGCATACAGTATGTTCTTATTATTTCAGAAACTCAGTGACATATGTACCATAATGGAGTTTGATTTCCTCAAACCAATAAGTCCATGCTCAAGAAAAGTCCAGGTCTGTTAGTCTTCTCTGAGAACACCCCCTTCCCCCCCCCTCCCCCCCCTCCCCCCGGAACCACACACACACTGCACCCGACACCCTTCATTTGGTATAAAACGCTCAAAGAAAATACCCTACAGGTTGAATTTACAGAGACAGGAATATGCCATGGTTTTGCTCTTTGGATTGATTTGGTGATGGATTTGGAGAACTCTATCATCTTGTCAACAGGAACGGGTTAGAATTTATTTTGAAAATACCTATATGAAGCTTTATACGTTATCGTCTTTTTATCAATCCATAATACGGAGTACTCAGTTAAGTTTCGAGTTACGGAGCCTTTTCTTCTTCTTTTTGATGATTATCATAAATTTTTCTCAAAGCAATCACATAATAACCTTAATTTTTATCCCCAGAATAGAATCTGTAGAAGCGCATTTACTGAGATTTAGTACTGACAAGCCGTTTTGTTGTCAGATCAAAGGCATTGGAAGCAAGGCGTAAAGCTTTTGACCGAGCCTGTTGCAGTTGGAATTTCCGGAGCCGCTACAGGTGGATGTCGTTCTTCTTCAACAGTTATCGAAGCATCCTTTGATCCATCGAGTGGCGAACTCGCCATTAAGCACACATTTCAATGATCTGAAGTTGATTGCATCTTGATATCTTTTTACTTCTTGTTATCCTTTCTGTGCTTCCATTGGAAGTGTGATGCAGGGAGCGGAAACGAATAAAATGATAAACACTATCGGTTTGTTGATTGTCGCAACAATATCGAAAAAACCGTCTTCAATAACCTATTGATTCAACGAATACTAGGAAATTGACATCAAAAAGTGAAGAAACTGAGTACACGGCAAAAGGAGAAAATAATACTCGGTTTCATTGATTGATTATTGAATAGAATTACAAATATATATTACTTCTAATAAACCTAAAGACTAGGAAAAGATTACATTATATATACCAATGATAGGAGAAGATATATACTAGGAATAGAAGATGTGTATCATATCAAAAAGATATGCATGATCCGTGTATATGCATGGTTCTCGGGATATGCTCAACACTCCCCCTCAAGTTGGCGCATGTAAGTTTCGAATGCCCAACTTGCCAACAAGAAAACGAAAACGAGCTGAACCCAACGCTTTGGTGAACAAATCAGCTACTCCGATCTTCAAAGAGGGATTTTACGTGGAGAAATATCACTGTAAATGACTCGTTCTCGAACAAAATAATAAACTCCATTTCCACGTGCTTCGTACGTTCATGGAAAACTCGGATTATTTGCAATATGTATTGCCGCTTTGATTGTCACAATAAAGCGTAGTAGCAGAGGACTGCGGTGCTTCAATATCTTCCAAAGAACCATCGAAGCCATAAGAGTTCACTAACAAAGGGAGGCCATTGCCCCGTATTCTCGCTCTCGGCCGACGAACGAGAAACAATGTATTGTTTCTTAGTACGCCAAGAAATAGGTGCACCTCCAAGGGACATGAAGCAACCCGTACATGACCGTCTAGTCATGGAACAACCCCTGGCCAAGCATCGCAATAGGCTTCCGTAACCAAATTCCCATCCGAAGGCAAAATCCTCGCCCGCGGTATTTTTAAGAAACCGAAGGATACGGAATGCCGCATTTAAGCGGCCGCGACTTGGGAGCCGAGAGGAATTGGACTCCGTAACATTAACCGAGTATCGTATGCCTGCCCGGTCACAAGTAGAGAAGACGCCCAACAAGCCTACGAAACCGTGAAGCATCAACCAAATGAGATTCATCCGAGGTAACAAGATGCAAATTCGCTCCATAGGGAATTCGCGGGGCGTCTACTCAGATCCCACTTTCCTCCAAGATGTCAAGAGTATATTTACGCCGATCGAAAGCACCATCCCTTCTGATGATCTAGCAACTTCAATTCCGAGAAAATATTTCAAATGCCCAAGATCCTTGATGCCGAATTGATTGTCCAAGTAAATTTTGACTTCGCCGATCTTGGAGTCATCATCACGACCAACAAAACATCATCAACATAGATAAGTAAGCAGCCACGTACACTCCCTTCGCCCGAAAATAAATAAGGAGCGGTCCGCGATTGTTGAAAACCAACATTAAGTAATGCCTTAGCGAACTTGTGATACCAATTCCGAGAAGTCGACGTAGCCCATAAAGCGACTTTTGTAACTTGCATACTCTACGGTCTCCTTCCTTAAAAATCCTCGGGGCATTTTCATGTAGACATCTTCATGCAAATCCCCATGCAAAAAGGCGTTGTTCACATCAAGTTGCGAACAATCCATCCTTTCTTGATCGCCACGGCCAATAAACTCCTCATGGTTACTAACTTTTATGCGATCGGAGCAAAATGTTTCGTGGTAGTCAATCCCTTCCACTGGGGTGAATCCCTTTGCCACTAATCTCGCCCCTTGTATCGTTCCACATCTCCATTAGGCTTGTACTTTGGATTTTGTAGACTCCATTTGGGAGTCTACGGCTTTCTTTTCCCTGGGAGGTAAGGCTTCTAGCGTCCATGTCTCATTATTCTCAAGCAGCAAGAATCTCCTCTTCTTTCATCGCTTCCTCCAACGTGATCATGTTTGTTGGGTCAAAATATACGTGGACTCGTAATTGCTTAATCCCAATCACTCAGCCTAGTTAGAGACCCCTAATTTAATTAGATTTTTTATTTTCGGATCTCTTACCGATGCTCTCCCAGCTTATTTTAGCATGTTCTCATGTGATACTATCCCCGCTCGTGTGGATCTCTCGCCCGGTAATCGCCAGGAGTTAACTCTTTTCAAAGCAACATACTTCACAGATAGGTGACTTATGTTTCCAAGATGACTCTTCGCTTTCGTTTGAAATAAAATCTCGCTCAATACAACTGGTCACATCTCTTATCTCTTTCATCGTACTCTTCATGCTAAAAGCAGTTATATTTTTCCCCGCCAACACCATTCTCGCCGCATCGACACAAAGAGCCACTTTTAGCTCTACTTTGTCCTTTCGTCTCGCTATGCAGTAATCCGGTTGGGACAAAGGGGTTTTTACCGCCGCATACACAGCGTGCAAATGTCTTATTCAAATCTCCCGCATTAATTACAAAAAGATATGGCATTAAATGATCCTCACCTACCAACCTCTTTTCCGATTCTCTCTACCCTTCAAACTAAGCATTCCTTAGTTCTTCTCTCTCCTTCCTCCTCAAGTATATATAGAGAAGACTTGTCGCCGCATTAAAGAAGCGTCAGGTGATTGCATCAAGAAGAGTGTGCTTGAAGCATCGATTGTGTTCAAGTCTTCAAATCCATAAAATCATTAGACTTTTATTAGGGATATACACTTCGCGCACTTCTCAATCAACCTTGTAAGCATTCTCCAACTAGACAATTATTGGGAATGCATTGATTGAGATTCACACACACACTCGAGTGTAGATAAGTCCAACTTCCCGCCACCAAAACACTCCGGCCGCTTCTTCATTTGAAAGATCCATCAAGCAGATCCTCGTATTCCCGCTCCTCGTGAATCTAAGCACCCAGGCGGCACTTCTGTAATAGACTCAGGTGACATAAACCTGATAGTAAATCCTTTTTCCCAAAATCCAAGATCTCGACTCAATCTTTGGTAGAGGACGTAGGGCAAAGCATTCACGCCGTGAACCTCTCCCAAATACCGCTGTCCTTGTCTCTTACTCTCTTATTTTTCATCTCGCCCCCGCGCAGGTTCACCTCACTGTAAATCGATCGCTTCATCCCAGCCGAATCATAAGTATTTCCTTAAACCAAACAAGTTGCTTCCCGCATATATGATTTACATAAATACTTCGTGTTTAAAATCAAGCTCTAAACAATCTCTTTGCCGATTTTGTGTGAAGTTCAAACTTAGTCATCGATATTCCGCCTCGTGCTTACCGATTATCTTACAACTTTCGATCATGACTACGACCATTGAAGCTATTTTAATTAAAATTGCAATAGGCTATTCACCCCCCTCTAGCCTATTTCCTCGCCTATCGGGGCCTAACAATTGGCATCAGAGCTTGACATTTTTGAAAGAAATTTCCAAGCCTCACAGCCTTTGATCGCCGATACCTATGGCGGGAAAAATTATGCGTACGTTTAACATCACTACCATACCGATGTTGAACATCAATGAGTTTGGTGTTTGGAAATCCCGAATGATAAAGTACATGAAATCCATAGATGAACGATTAATGAAAGTAATGGAAGGTGGACCGATTACTTCCCTTGAAAGTTCAAACCACCTACAAACCAATACCTTCCACTCCCCTAACCGCACATGCCGACGCCACCACGATGAACAACAAACAGACATGTTCTGCTTACGGAAACTCGGTCGAAAACCAAGAGATGAATGGACCTGACGAAGACAAGTTAACCTATGCCAGATGGGAAAGCCACCACATTATCTCTTGTGGTTTAGACGACAAACAAGCATAAGCTCATTTGACTCGTGTTACACGGCACAAGAATGCCGGAACAAGCTCCTTGAATACTTCGAAGGAGATGCACGCACGCAAGGACAACAGGCTTTTATGATGCTATTGCACTGCAAGTTCGAATCCTTCAAAAAATCGGATGGCGTAATCACTCTGTAACAAAGCATATGATTCGATTACGCATGAATGGTAAAGTAATCTTTTGTTAGCTTTTGCTTGGTAAAGTATATACTATGAAAGATCCGAGATATACGCATTTCTAAGTGCTTTAGGAAGTATATATCATACTAAGGTTCTTGTTCTTAGAGAAGCTAGAGATTTAAATACCACTTCTATTCAAAAATATTGTGTCTAGTCTTATTTTTGTATGAGAGAGAACTACAAAAACTTAATATTTCTCAGCAAAAACTTCAAATGCATGTCTCTCTTCAAAGACAAAGACTCGGATATCTCAAATGCCTACTCCTTATCCTCCTATCGATCAATGCACAAGCCCTTGCTTTGTAGCCCATGAAAACCCCTAGAAAACCCTCTGAGCCTGCTCATGGAAGAAAGAGGGAATCAGTCCGCATTTGCCGTAAACTACCGAAAGTTCAAAACTTCCAAGAAAATGCAAAAGACAAAGAAACCAAATCAAAATAAACCATTTACTACTCCCTTCCATAGAGCCACCGACAGAACCGTAAGCCTTCTACCAAAGACTTCCGACGGAAAGAACGAAGCAAAGGAGTGACTTGGTATGCTTTAACCGCTCGAAAACCCGGACATTTTGCATCTAAGTGTCCCCAACCAAATATATGAATATGTCAGGAAATCGGTAAACCAAAAGACATCCAAAGTCCGTAAAGGCTCATGTTGCGTATGAAATAACTAAAGACTGAAAGCTATGCCGGTCGGTGTGAAACCGACTCGAGAAGGTGAGAGAGGCGCCGCCGATGCATAATGAAGATGCCTTTGGATATAAGCTTTGTTGCTCCTGGATGCTTAGACATGAGATGAAATAGCACTAGATTTACCTTTACTCCTATTCACCTAATGCTTTCTCCCCTCCAAGAGCATCTTACAAGGAGTAGAAAGACCCGGCAAGACATTCATTTCAAGAAGTCAAAATCAATGCGGTCAATCCTTATGTGTTTCAAAGTCATTCAAGTTGGAACCTCACTTTACGGACAAAGTAAGTGGACCCATCGCCTCTCTAATGCGCAAACCCGAACCAAGTCCTCCACAATCCTCTCCGAAAAAGAAGCCATCCTTTACCAAACTTCCAAGTATTTCAAGAAGATCTTGCCAAACTCCACACATTTCTCATCCCCTTTACCCAACTTTTCTCCTGCCAATCAAAAGATCACTCGGCCCAAAAGAAACACGGCCGATCCGACCCTCTTCCCGCGAGATATCTAAGGCCGAGATGATAGTAGACCATGGATGAACTTCTTTGTTGATTATGAAAAAGTTGAGTAGTGTTGTCTATGAAATATTGACTGTTGATTTCAGCTTAATCTACTTCGCGAAAGAGAATCACTCAAAGCTTCTAACTTGATTCTTTGAAAACAAACTGGCCAGGTGAACTTCGATCGCCTGGCCCAAATCAAAACCTGGATCTCAAAAACGTGAGCAAAAGTACACATAGCACTTGATTAAAGATTTAGCTCAAAGAAATGATTCTCTTTATGAAAACCATTAATACTTTTTCCAAACCTAACGGCTAAAATGGCAATTAATGCATGCCAAGCTATTCCTAAAAATGATCAACATGGGATAGGTTTGAAACCGGAAGCGTGAAGTGTACTAATGTCTCTCACACTGGCGAGAAAAAGGATAAGAAGGAGAACAACTCGATTAACTCATTGCATAAGGATACTAAGCTAAAATATAATCTTTGTATCAATGAAGTATCCTCACTACAAGGAAATGGAGAAAGCTGTGTACGTCGAAAGGGAATTAAGATTGGTGAGAATGAATGCGCGGATGAAGATATTGAAAGTAAATGCATCGGCAAAGGCTGGTATTGCCAATCTTGATTCATGCCAATGATCGAGTCTCCCAAGGTGGCTCGGGCAAGGCAACGAGAAAGGCAAGAAGGGCAAAACCAACACTTATAAAGACCCTACGTTCGTGCTGTGATTCTTCTAAGCCTAATGATGCAATGACTAAATCTAGTGGTGTCTTGCCGACTACTCGATCAATCGACAAAGTGAAATGTGAAAAGCTTGTTTGGATTATGGTCATCATGCTCATGAATGCCTCTTGAAAAGCCTCTCGGGACCCGCGGTGGCAAAAGCCTCTAGTGGCGGCCAGATATGGGCCAAGAGAACTAACCTCTTGGACCCGATATATAAGGGGGACCATAAGCATGTTTTACTTGCGGGAATGCTTTATGGCCTCGGCGATGCTAGCAAAGATGTATGGATTTTGGATAGTGGTATTCGAGACACATGTTGGGCCGTCTTGATCTCTCTTGATACGTGTGGCGATGCATCGGGTCCTCCTGTAGTTTTTGGTGACAATGGTAGAGGTAAAATAATTGGATGTGGTACCATCATTAGAGGTGCGATTCTTTGTACGGAAGGTCTCTTTGGTGGATGGACTCAAACATAACCTTCTATCCATATCACAGTGCGTGATAGAGGAATGCAATGTATTTTCACTACATCAAGTTGCTACATAAAGATATTGCCTCGAATGAAACTCTTCTCCTTGCCCGAAAAGAAAAGGTAACATTTATGCGGTGGAGACTTAAGTGCTTATTGGTGTTACTAATATTTGTTTTGTAGCTAAGAACATCGGTGAGAACTTCGTGGCTATGGCACAAGAGACTCGATCACTTAAATTTCAAATCAATATCCAAGCTTGCCGATTCGGATTGGCAAGTGGTCTTCCAAAAGTGTCTGCGATCATGGAAAGAAGTGCGAGCTTGCCGGTTGGGAAAACAACACAAATCCTCCTTTGAGTCCAAGCCACTGCATGTCTACTTCTAGGTGCCTACAAATGTTACATGGATCTATTTGGCCCCACAACCACGGACCGGCCTTGGGGAAGTAGATATACCACAGTCGTAGTAGATGATTATTCTCGATATACTTGGGTGGAAGCTTTCGGCAATAAAGATGACACGTATCTTTGTTGCCACCAAGTTATTCCGGCACTACTGGACTCAGAAGGAGAGCGATATCGTCAGCATGAGATCAGACAATGGGACTGAATTTACAAATAACGGTATTGCTCGATATTGTGACGATCATGGTATAGACCATAATTTCTCTGCTATTTGGTACACCTCAACAAAATGGTGTAGTTGAGAGAAAGAATAGGACGCTTATTGAGCTTAGGTAAGACCATGATTTCGAAGCGAGGTGTAGAAATATTTACGAAAGGCGAAGCCATTCCTACGCCCCCTTTGCTTCACTGGAACAGATCTCTCATCAACAAATTCCATAATAAGACTCCTTATGAACTCTGGAGAGGCCGAGTACCAAATATTGGATTCTTCAAAATCTTCGGGCGCAAATGCTATGTGCTTTACAACGGAAGAGAGCACCGAGGTAAATTTGATGAAAAAAAGGCGATGAAGGCATTTTTGTCGGCTACTCTAAACACGGTAAGGCCTTTCGAGTTTTCAATAAGAAACTTTTGAAAATTGTTGAATACGTTCATGTAACTTTTGATGAATTTGATTTGTTAGAGTCGACCCGGACTCCAAATAGTGCTAACCAATCTAGTGGTTTTGAGACAGTGAATCTAGTCATACTAATCAATCGGCGGATAATGCACAAGATCCTTTTGTCGTTGCGAGAAGATCCGGTGACATATTTCCATCCTCGGCAAGAAACCGTCCTGGCGATAATCCTCCAGGCGTCTCTGGCGATAGCCATTCTGGCGATCCTCCTCATCTGTACCAATGAATCCTAGCCCAAATCCAATCTCTGTAATTCATCCTCCTATACCAAACCTTCCTCGATCAAATTCCAAATCCACTCAAAGTCCAAACCCTACTATCTCTCCTATTCCTTTAAATTTATCATCCTCAAAATCTGCTGTTGATTCGATCCTCCTCTAGAATCCTTAAGACAAGAATCGTAAGACAAGACCTTGAGAAGTTAGACCTCATCGTGATCACCCTCTTGAAAATGTCATTGGTGATATTTTTGGACCCCGGAAGTAACCGAGAAATACGAACAAGGATTTTGATGAGAATCTCTTTTCTTCGGCTATGGTGTGCGATATTGAGCCTCGAAGGCGAAGAAGCCCTTGCTGATCCAAGTGGGTGGAAGCTATGCAAGAAGAGTTGAATCGAGTTTGAAAGATGTAAAGTACGGGAGCTGTGCAGAGACCTTCCTCTCGGCAAGTCATTGGAACGAAATGGGTATTCGAAATAAGTTGGATGAATCGGGAAAGATTACAAGAAACAAAGCGAGATTAGTGGCGAAAGGATACCGTCAAGAGGAAGGGATTGATTATGATCAAACTTTCGCACCAGTAGCAAGATTAGAAGCGATAAGGCTGTTTCTTGCCTATCTTTTGCCTTCAAAGAATTCAAGCTATATCAAATGGACGTGAAAAGCGCATTCCTTAATGGTGAACTTCAAGAAGCTGGTCTACGTTGAACAACCGCCGGAGCTTTGAAGATCCTAAGAAACCAAATCATGTCTACCGATTGAAGAAAGCTCTCTATGGCTTGAAGCAAGCTCCTAGGGCACAGTACGAAACCCTGTCCAAATTTCTACTCGGTGATGGCGTGGGATTCACAAGAGGAAAGATCGATACAACTCTATTTGTTACCAAGCACAAGTGGTCATTCATTGTTTGTTCAAATATATGTGGACGACATCATCTTCGGTTCCACAAATGAAGCTCTATGCAAAAGATTTGAAAAGCTCATGCAAAGCAAGTTCGAAATGAGTATGATGGGTGAGCTTACCTATTTCCTTGGTCTACAAGTGAAGCAAACCAATGAAGGAATTTTTATACATCAAGCCAAATACACCAAGGAACTAATCAAAAAATTTGGTTTTGATAATGCTCATCCTCAAAGCACTCCTATGGCGACAAACGTGCATCTTGACAAAGACGAATCCGGCAAGAAAGTGGACATGACTCTTTACGGAGGAATGATTGGTTCAACTTTGCTCTATCTAACGACCCGGCCAGAGACCGGATATTATGTTTCTTTGTTTGTGTCTGCGCCCATTTCAAGCCGATCCTAGAGAATCCCATCTGCAAGCCGTGAAAAGAATTATCAAATATCTAAGTGGCACTGCTGATCTTGGTCTATGGTATGCCAGAGATTCTTCATTCAATCTTATCGGTTACTCGAGATGCCGACTATCTTGCTTGCCGAGTTACAAGGAAGAGCACCAGTGGAACTTGCCGGTTTCTTGGTGAAAGGCTAGTTTCTTGGTCTTGCAAAAAGCAACGGCAACCTCAACTTCGACGGCGAGGCGGAATACATTCTTTGCTAGGTGAAACTCTTTGTTCTCGAGATTCTATGGATGAAGCAACAATTAGTAGACTATGAGATTCCTCCTCAAGTACGCCCAATCTGTGACAATCGATGCGCCATCTCCGTCTCAAACAATCCAGTAATGCACTCCAAAACAAAGCACATTGACATAAAATACCATTTCTTGAAAGATCATGTTGAGAAAGGCAACGTTGTCTTCTTTGAAAGTTCATCTTACGACTTTCGGAGAGGCGATATCTTGACAAAGCCTCTTGATCGAAGAGATTTGAATTTCTTAGGAGTGAGTTGGGTGTTATTGGTTACTCTGGTTGATGCTTACATCTTCTTGAAATCGCTATGCTCGTGATACGTCCTTCTTTGCTAATTGATATTTCGCCGATTACTTGCCGATGCTCTTTCTGCCGATATTCTAAGTAGTGGTTGCCGGCTATCTATGTCTCCCATCGGCAAGCCTCTCTTTAATGTAAAGTGAGTCCCTGTCGGACCTATCAAATCAGGGACAGGTTGGTCACACCCCTCTCGACACGTGTGTGTACCGCCATTTTCGAAAATCGTGTCAAATGATTTATTCCAATTAATTTTGTGATAAGTCTCAGGTAAACCGTATCATTTTAAATCCTAAACAGTTATGGTAATCATTCTTAACTGCTCAAATTCGGCGCTTTAAATGGAGCTGCTGCTGCACGTTTTTCAACGAAATTGAACAGTTTTCGTCTTTTGAAAACCCTTTTCAAATAAACCGTTCCCTCCAAACTCCATAACATATTTAAGCAAAGCTTTCTCTTTGAAAAACCTTTTCACATTCTCATCAAAATTCTATCTTGCTATCTCAAGTCTCCATTTCTCAAACTTCTTCTTTGAATCTGGTAAGTCCATTTTAATATTTCAAAGATCTGATTCTAACATTGGTTTATTGTGTTTGAGTTTGCTTGATTGTTGAGTTTTTTTTTTAGGAATCATGAGTAATGAAAAGGATATCTATGGAGGTTACATAGACTTAAGCTTCTTCGGTGATGCTGTTGACGGACAATTTCTCAGAGATCTCTTATCAGACTCATCTGTTCTTCCCTTTCTGACTCCTTCTGATAATTTTGGAGTTTATATTGATTCCGTCAGAGAGTTCTTCGCAAATTACGTCGTTGAATATTCCGATGAAGATGATCCCGAATCCTTCTCGGCCATTTCTTCATACTTGTTTACGGTGTTCCAATCTCTGTCACCCCTGAAAGTATATCCTCCATCTTTCCAACCCTAGGAAATTCGGCCCTAATTCTATGGATGCTTCGGATCTGGATGATGCCCGGAATCTTATTAGAGGTGCCAATGCTGGTCCAAGACTCAGTGGAGACAAGCATTTTAAGGTTGATTATGCTAGCAGGTTCTTCGCTTTGCTTGAAATTATTGACAGCTGTCTAATTTGCCGATCTGGCTCGCACAGCCATATTACTGATCTTCAGTTTGAGGCATTCGCTGCAATAGTGCTAAGGATAAATTTCAAGCTGGTGTGGATTCATTTTTAGAGTGATTGCTCAGCGACCGGGAAGTATGTGGCGATAGGCAAAAAGGAAAGGATTTTCCCGGCAAAGGATGTCACTATTGGTTGCTTTGAGCGGGATAATCGAGGTAACCTGCTTTGTAGTTCTTGCGACCCCAATGCTACCAGCATTTCCAAACTCAAGTTGAAGCACCACGGTGAAGGTGATTGGAAAAGGATTAGCAGACAGTCTGCTGGTGGAGCTCTGTTCTGTTATTAGAGTTCTTGCTCTGCCGAAAGTTCAGCTGGCATTTCTGGCTGTGAGAGAAGAAGAAGAAATCAAAGAAACCATCCCTAGCCCCTGCTAGCTCAAAGCCTTCAGTCATCTCAGCCCCGCCTCCTCATCCACCTTGTTGCTTCTTGGGCACATTACAAGAGCAAAGAAATCAGCCTCCATTCCTACGCCCCATCCTCTCTTGAACCTAAGAAAAGAACCATGCTGCATCTTCGCCAAATCATCCAAGAAGTCAAAGTACGTATCTGCCAAAGCTCCAGAATCCTTTGTTATTCCTCCTTCTGATCCCAGAGTCAGAAAAACCTTATTTGCTGAACCAGTTCTTGATGAAGCCTCTCTTCTCCCCAAACCAATTTTCAGAAAGGTCACTAAATCGCCTGAGGAAATCAATCAAGAAATTTCAGAGAGAAGAAGGATGATTGAGCAAGATTTAAGGAGGAGAATTCCATTGCAACCCCTTTTATTATCTTATCCTAACCTTCCGGACATTCAGCATACTGCCTCATCTGGAATAGCCATGGAATCAAGGACCAGAAAATGTGCTCCCATCAAGAACCCCACCTTTCACATCTATTTTAATAACCCTTGGTCCATGATCAACAAGATTGCTCCAAGCAACTGGGTATTTCCGATTGACCATCTCCAGCCATTCATCAGAAGACTTCTTCAGTTCCATGAAGAACAGAAAGACACTGTGCCTGCTGGACTATTGACTGACTATGTTGATAGGTCAAGATTGGACTTGAATGAGACTTTTGCCGAGAAGTTTCCTCCGCTCTCCAAATATCAAAATTTCAGCAAGAATGTGTTGATGCTGAATTTCAACCGATACTTTGATCTTTTGCCTCTTCTCTGGAACCAAGTCTATCTTTTTCAGGACCGAATAAGGCAAGATCTGATGGTCATCTCCGTTTGGATTGCATATGCCTCTGTCTACAAAACTCGGTTTGATTTTGAAGAGAATGATCCCTATCGGCTAGGAAGAGTGAAAATGATGAAGACTGGGATTCAAGTACTCGTCTTTGAGACTCTGACCAGAGGTGCTCTTGCCACCCAGTTTATTGAAAATGTGTTGAAGATAACTCAGGAGCTCATTACCTATTCTGAAGAAGCATTGAAAAGGAAAGAAGGAAATGCTTCTGATGTGAATGCTGATTCAAGCATGGCTGATAAAGTTCCTCCTGCTGATTCCTCAAGTGACTCCATTGAATCCAGCAGAACTACCTCTGATGATGATCAACAGTTCATTAGCACTGTGCTTCTGAGGAAGACTCCTTCATCTGATGCTCATTCCAGCCCATCTGCTAACCCTGCTCCATCTACACCTATAGTGGTCACAGCAGGAGTCTTTCTTAACTCTGATCAAGCTCCCATCTTCATTGATGTTCCTGCTGAACCATTTCAAGAGGTTGTTGAGTTGGGAGGAGGAGCTATCTCAGACTCTGATATTGCTGCTGATCTTCAGACTCAGGAAGTTGATAATGCCTTCTCTGCAATTGTTGTCTATGACCCTGTTCAGGCACTTATTCATCAAGCCGCCGCCGATCTCTTGGTCCATGATGAATCTCTCCTGTTCGTATGCTTGATGAAGATAGCCCGGATGAAATTGACCCGGAAGACTATGATGAGATCCCTGATGATGCTGAAGAAGATACCTCACCTCCATCCTGGTACAACTCCCTTACTGATGACTGTAGGTTGATGATGTGCTCAAATTGGTATACCACCTTCAAGTCCATTCCAAAGGACTCTTCTGGTAATCCTCTATTCCCTCCTCATCAGAAACTTAAATGGAGATCTGGTACAAAGATTGTGAAACATTCCTTCAGAAATTCTGTTCCTACTGAGGGTTCTACCAGCATGCCCCCTATTCTACTGAAATGGAACAAGGATATCAAGCATGGCAAGAAGAAAACGCCTGCTGTTTCTCATGCCAAAGTCAAATCTCTCCCTCCAGCTACCAATCAACCTGGCTCCTTAAGAATTCGAGGTGAAATCTGTCTTTCTGGTGAATCTCCTATTGAAGTTTGCATCTATTCTGGTGGAATGATGACCAGGCGCTTAGTGATTAATGATCACGTGGTGGAAACCCTTAGCTATTCCCCTTATTCTGCTGTTGGTGTTTGGAAGATGGTGTATCAGCATGCCCTAGCCTTAACCCTACCTCTCTATGCTTCCAGCACTCATTTCGGCAAGATCATTCTGTGGACACCGGCAGAATTCTAAGTCTTGGCATCATGAGAGATCCTGAATGGAAGAGCTTTTCGAACTTCATGCTTGCTCGCAAGATGTCCTTGGAAAATAATGGTCAAATGTTTGCCGATCTCCCCATTATAGTTCATCCAGATTTTCCTCTCCTTCTTGAAGCCCCTGTTCCAAGATCTACCGATGTACCATCGATTGTCACACGGTCATTCCTCCTTCCTTCCTCGGTACCCTCTCGATCCTCCACCGTTTATACTGTTTGGCTACTTTGCCAATGAGCATGGTCATCTTTCTGAAGCCTACCAACCCGCTCTTAGAGGTGACATTGGAGATTTGGGGGATGTTTTTCCGGAGTGAAATTGAAGAAGTAAAGGATTTGTTGCTTAAGTCCATTCGGGAGGAGGAGTTAGCAAACGTAATCGCATCCAAAGTTTCGTCGCATCTATTTCCTAGCCCTCGGCGGACCTCGGACCTCTTCTCTCGGTAATCTTAGTGCCGCCGATTTTGATCGGCTCGGTGATCTCCTAGACGGCTCCACCTAGTGTTCGTAAAGCGGTGCTTGATGTTAACTTGAATCAGGATCGTACCATCAAGGAGTTGGAGTCAAAGCTTGAAGCTGCTGGAAGTAGGATTGCTGCTGTTGAAGCTGAGCTTGCTGAAGCTAACCTGAAGATTGCAAAGCTTGAAGGGAAAAATGAAGTGCTAGTGGAGCGTTACAAGGCTAGCAAGAAGAGGAAAGCTGAAAAGGCTGAAGCCAAGAAGCTGAAAAGATCCAAGCCTGATTCCTCCTCTGCTGATCCGACTGATGCTGATCCTGCTGATTCTTGACTGTCTCGTAACCGATGATATAGATATCCTTGTGAAGCCCCAAAAACAATCTTTCTTTTTCTGACAATTTGGTTTTTGACTTTATGGTTTTTGCTTAATATCTATCTAACTCTTCTGCAGGAACCTTATTAGTCATTTTTTCAGTATCACTTATCTTTTATCTATTCATATCCTCTTAAGTGATTCTGTTTGTAGGTGATTGGCCTTAAGCAATTAGGAGGAGATTGTTGGGTCAAAATATATGTGGACTCAGAATTGCTTAATCCCAATCACTCAGCTAGTTAGAGACCCCTAATTTAATTAGATTTTATTTTTGGATCTCTTACTGATGCTCTCCCAGTTATTTCAGCATGTTCTGCAGGATACTATCCTGCTGGTGGGATCTGCCTGGTAATCAGCAGGAGTTAACTCTTTTCAGCAACATACTTCAGCAGATAGGTGACTTATGTTTGGATGACTCCTTTCGTTTGAAATAAAATCTCGCCGCACAACGGCTCACATCTCTATCTCTTTCATCGTACTTGTTTGCTAAAAGTAGTTATATTTTTCCCTCGCCAACACCATTCCCGCCGCATCGACACAAGAGCCACTTTTAGCTCTACTTTGTCCTTTGTCTGCTTATGCAGGTAACCGGTTGGGACAAAGGGGTTTTTACCCGCACAACAGCGTAAATGTCTTATTCAAATCTCCCGCATTAATTACAAAGATATGGCATTAAATGATCCTCACCTACCAACCTCTTTCCGATTCTACCCTTCAACGGCATTCTTAGTTCTTCTCTCCCTTCTCCTCAAGTATATATAGAGAAGACTTTGCTGCATTAAAGAAGGTTGGTGATTGCATTGAAGAAGAGTGTGCTTGAAGCATTGATTGTGTTCAAGTCTTCAAATCCATAAAATCATTAGACTTTATTAGGGATATACACTCGTGCACTTCTCAATCAACCTTGTAAGCATTCTCCAACTAGACAATTATTGGAATGCATTGATTGAGATTCACACACACACCTGAGTGAGATAAGTCCAACTTGCCACTCAAAAACACCTGGTCAGTTCTTCATTTAAAGATCCATCAGTAGATCCTTGTATTCAGTCCTTGTAATCGGCAAGGCGGCACTTGTAATAGACTAGGATAAACTGATAGTAAACTTTTCCCAAAATCCAAGATCTGACCAATCTTGGTAGAGGACGTAGCAGCATTCACGCTGTGAACCTCTCCAAATACTGTGTCCTTGTCTTTACTTTATTTTTCATCTTGCCAGTAGTTCACCTCACCAAATCAGATCAGTTCATCCTGCTGAATCATAAGTATTTCCCTAAACCAAACAAGTTGCTCTGCATATATGATTTACATAAATACTTTGTGTTTAAAATCAAGCTCTAAACAATCTCTTGCTGATTTTGTGTGAGTTCAAACTTAGTCACTGATATTC
Source organism: Adenophora triphylla var. japonica (assembly GCA_022495995.1). Lineage (NCBI taxonomy): Eukaryota > Viridiplantae > Streptophyta > Magnoliopsida > Asterales > Campanulaceae > Adenophora > Adenophora triphylla. The sequence continues at coordinate 270,271 of JAFEMH010003105.1, read as the reverse complement.
CGCTGTGCTTACTGATTATCTTACAACTTTCTGATCAGTGACTATGACCATTGAAGTATTTTAATTAAAATTGCAAAAAGGCTATTCACCCCCCCCTCTAGCCTATTTCCTCGCCTATTGGGCCTAACAATGTTTGACTGCCTGATAATAATATTTTGGCTCATCACGTGAAGTGATGGCTGCTAGAAACACTTTATGGTTAGGGGAAAAACGATCATAATTGACAAAGTGTGCTAAAGGATATACCTCCGAGGAATCTGAAGTAGAAGTGAGTGGCGGATGGTCTATGGAGCCAGGCAGATTAACAACATAATTCTCCAGATGCTTTGGTTGTTTCTTTGGACGATCACTACGTCGTGGTCCTGCAGTCTGACTTTCAGTTGGCTGCTCACTTGTGTGCTCATTTGGGAGCTCAACTGATTGCTCAACTGCTCGTTCTGCTGCTTTGCCGTTCATCGACTGCTCACTCGTTCGCACATTTGAGTTTACACCTGACTGCCCATCTCCACCATTATTCAGTATCCCAACATCTTCTTCCAAATCAGAATCTTGTTGAACAACTAAGTCCCTCACACTATTTGTTGTTGATACATTTTTAAAAGGAAAAATATTTTCAACAAACTTCACATCTCTAGAGGTATAAATTTGTTGTGTTTCGAGATCAAACATCTTGTAGCCCTTTTGAGAATATGGATACCCCACAAAAATGCACGGACGACCCCTAACATCAAATTTATCTCCCCCTTTCTTGTTATCCTTAGCATATGCAAGACAACCAAAAACACGAAGATGATCATAGTTGGGTGGTTTTTGAAAAATAATTTCAAATGAAGTTTTATTTTTCAAAAGTCTTGTAGGTAACCTATTTATGATGTATGTGGCTGTCAAAACACATTCACCCCAAAATTTCTTAGGTAAACCTGCTTCAAAACGTAAGGCTCTAGCAACTTCAAGAATGTGTCTATGCTTACGTTCTACTACCCCATTTTGTTGTGGTGTATCCGTACAAGAGGTTTCAAGTAACATGCCATGTTCATGATAATAGTCGACCATTAGTTGTGATTGGAACTCAACCCCATTATCACTCCGAACCCTTTTTATTTGTTTCCCAAACTGAGTACGGATCATATTACAAAAGATGGTCAAATATTCATCAGACTTATACTTCATAAGGAACACCCAAACACCACGACTAAAATCATCAACAATAGACAAAAAGTATCTAGCTCCAGAAAAAGAAGGTGTTTTATATGCACCCCAAATATCACAATGAATGAGATCAAAACATGAAGTAGATTGAATAGTGCTCAAATGAAAAGGGAGTCTTGTCAACTTAGATCTAAAACAAGAATCACAATGTTTATGTTTCTTTATTTCATGACCACAAATCTCACCAAAATAATCAGATCCAGAAGAAGCTGCGTGACCCAATCTTCGGTGCCAAGTATCAGAATCAACGACGGCTGTCAAAGCTACCCTCTCACCATTGACTGGTTCCAAGTAGTATAGACCATCACGTCGCCTACCCACTCCAATCAGCCTCCTCGAAGTTAAGTCCTGCATAGCACAAAAATCTGGGAAGAAAATTAGTGCACAATTTAAATCTTTTGTCAACTTGCTAACAGAAAGTAAATTGCACTTGAAATCCGGAATGTTTAAAACATGATCGATTTTCAACCCATTTGGCAGATTTGCACTTCCCACACCCTTTACAGGTATGAAATCTCCATTAGGAATTTTGACAGGCATGGAATCCCTAGTGTTACGGCGGTTGTGTAAACAACTGTCATCACAAGTGATATGTTCACTGGCGCCCGAGTCAATTATCCAGGACATCATGTTTTCAATCTTACCCGCCATATTTGCAGTAGCATGTTTCACATCTTGCTCACCATCAGTCCGATTGTTGAAATACTGAGCCAGCTTCGCATAATTTTCTGCAGATAATCCAGGAATTGGGCTATCGTCACCAGTTGCTAAGTTGGCAGACTTGTTCGACCACTTGTCCTCTGACTTGTTCGACCATTTGCCTTGACCACTGCCACTGCTGTTCCCCCCTTTCTTCTTTCCAGTTGGATATCCTACCAGCTCATAACAATTTTCAACCGTGTGATAATACTTCCCACAATGAGAACATTTAGGTTTCCCATCCTTCTTGTCCTCCTTGTTCAACCTAGACATACCTTGCGTTTGAAAAGCTGCTGCCTCAATCGTAGTCTTTCCAGCCATGGTAATTTGCCTTTGCCTTTCATCTTCAGATACTAGATGATATGCGATGCCTAAAGACACAGGTGGCTGAGTGCCAAGGATCTGTGTTTTAATGGTCCCAAAACTCTCATCCAAGCCCATTAAAAATTCATACAAACGCTCCTTTTCCCTCATCTCTGCCAACTGCTTAGGTACATCACAATTACACCCATTGCATTTGCATTGTGGTATGGGACTAATGGAATTAATTTCATCCCAAAGGGCCTTCAGTTTGGTATAATAAGATGACACAGAGAGTTTCTCTTGTCGAGTTAGGGTTATTTCCCTCTTCAATTCGTAAGCTCTGGGAGCACTTTGAGAACCAAAACGTTCTCCTAGATCTTCCCACACTGCTTGTGCAGTTTTTGCATGCTTTACACTGCTGCGGATATCCTTTTCCATGGAACTGTGTAGCCACCCTTTCACCATGGCGTTGCACCTCTTCCACAGGCCGAGATCTGCTGCTCCTTCCCTTGGGCATTGGATTGTTCCATCCACAAATCCAATCATGTTTTTTGGCAAAGAGGGCGTTGCTCATCTCATCAACCCAATCTGCATAATTCCCATCATTCAGAAGATCGCTAACAAACACGGTATTTGAGCTATCCGAAGCCGAAATATAATAAGGTGACATGACATCAACCTTAACTCCCCCTACCATGCCATCTTCAACCTTTTTTCCAGCGGCTGTAGGATTATCCTGTCCGTTGGTCATGTTGTTGTGGTGTTGGTTTTAGGGTTCAAAGAAAAGAAGAAAAAAAATTTGCGGAAGCTTGATCAATTAACTAGCTCTGATACCATGAAGAAACTGAGTACACGGCAAAAGGAGAAAATAATACTCGGTTTCATTGATTGATTATTGAATAGAATTACAAATATATATTACTTCTAATAAACCTAAAGACTAGGAAAAGATTACATTATATATACCAATGATAGGAGAAGATATATACTAGGAATAGAAGATGTGTATCATATCAAAAAGATATGCATGATCCGTGTATATGCATGGTTCTCGGGATATGCTCAACAAAAAGGAACATATTCACTTTTGGATAATAAATAGAATTGAGTTTTTTAGGGCTATTAAGATTTGAATCTCAAGTCACACTTCTAAAAACAATCATTACCTATATGGTAACCTAATACACAATTTATTCAACAAAATTAGGTCCTAATATACTTCTAATACTGAAAAAACTAATCAACTAATATTAAACATGAGAATAATAATTAAAATAAAACTCATATTTATCCATAAATTCATCTTCATCATTGACATCCATCATTCTACTCGGCTTCGAAAAATTCATCCTCGAATTTGGAATAGTTTGTAGTCAAACGTTGAGTACGAAATCAAAAATATTTGTAACAATCCTCTCCCAGTGAAATAAAATATGAAAACTTGAAATATTTCGTTGTAACTTGCACGGACTTTATACTTTATAGCTTTTGTAACAACATCCATTCAATCACTTCATTGCGTTGATACAATTTATTCGACAAAAGTGATCAACTTACTAGAAGAACGGACATTACCAATGTCAAATCCTCATATTGATAATCGACTTCTATAACTTCAAACTTCCACATCGATTTATCCGGTGGATATTAAAAACCAACTGTGGTTACACCAATTAGATGAGATGCTGTTGATTGACACACTTCGCAATAAAACTCATCAAAATTGAGAGTTTTGGTCAATCAACAAGAACGTTCTCACTTGAAGATTCAGAGAACGGGTAGGAGAGATCAAACTATTTTTATTTTTTTTGGATTTTTTTAAAGAAAGAAAATTTTGATGAAGAAATACCTCAACTGAATTAAATTAAAAAATTCAGATTCAGACTCTGATACCAACTGATGTAGCCAAGCGAAGCAATAAAATGATAGATTATCAGACAGACACGGTTGAATCACACACAATTACCCAATCTTCAATTCTAGTTGAATCGCGCCCGATTATCGAAAACAGACATCCAAAACGAATTTAATCACTTTTAGGAAATAAAGAGTAAACACTTAATATCAAATTTCTATTAATCAAAGGTGAAATTCGAAACTACACATTACCCTATTTTTATAGGACTAGTAAAACTTGTAAAATAAGTCAAACAAGTCTAAAATTAACCCTAACCTATATGGTAACATAATAGAAGTCCAAAATCTATATATATATAAAAAGAGAATAGTGTCTTTTGGTATTCTTTCAGTTCAAAAAAAAAAAAAATTTCCCTCCAAAATAGTGACAATTCTAGAAGCTATTGTTAATAGTCTTTTTAATGTTTTCCTAATAAATGTTTAAAAAAAAAGAACTAAAATATCTTGCAAAATAATTGGGTTTATATTCAATTTAACAAGATCCTTCAATTCTTGATCCTTATCATCAACCTTTTTTTAATTTTTAACATCAATATGGATTTTTCCCCCCCCCCAAAAAAATAATCAACATGGATACTTTTGGCGTTATTTATTTAATTTTAAGAAATATACTCTTTCTGTCACACTTTAAACTACACTTTTCTCACAGGGTATCCCACTCATATAAATAATATATGCGTCCGCCGTATATAAATAATATACACGGCGGATGATACGCGTCCGCCGCATATAAATAATATATACGGCGGTATACACAGCCCCCGTAAATACGTTATAAAAATACATTTGACATATACGTATTTGAGATTTAAGTTATATACGACGGTAATTAAGTAGCCGCCGTAAATAGGTACTTATATTCGGCGGCTGATACGCGTCCGCCGTAAATAGTTGATATATATACGGCGGTTGGCACGCATCCGCCGTAAATATCATAATTATATACTGCGGTGTATATTATCCGCCGTAAATGTTAATAAATACCTGGAAACCCAAAATTTCCCTCTCTCAGTTGGTGGAAAAACAATTGCTTCTCTCTTTCTCTCTCTCTCTCCTCTAGGGCAAATTTCGAGCGTCGCCGGTGACCATCATTGAAGCATAGCGACCTTGTTTTCTTCAATCAACAACGAAGCAGGTATGCATTTCTTCCCCCATTTCTGATTTTCTTTTAGTTTCTTAGTTTTGTTGTTCTCGGTGGGTTCTTGAAGCATAGCGACCGTGTTGATGATTTTTCTTGGATTTTTATTGTGATTTCTTGCAGCGGAGACCTGTGATTTCTTGAAGCTCTTCTTGGGTGTTGTCATCGCCAGGTATTCGATTTTTCCTTAACTATCAGTTTTTTTTTAAGAAATTTAATTTTGTTTTTATATTTTTTTGAATTTTTGATTAATTATTTGCAGTTGATGCCTTTTTGTGATGGGTTTTGTTTTTATATTTTTTTTTGAATTTTTGATAAATTATTTGAATGTATATTTGATAATTGACTGTTATATGTTAAATCATGGCAAGGATTTGAAGCAACACTTATGCATGATGGATATTAGATGTGATGTGAATCTAGTAACTTCATAGAAAAGATTGAATGACCTTCATTTGTTGTTACTATTGTTGTTGTTGCTGTTGCTCTTGTTGTTGTTGTTGTTGCTGTTGATGTTGTTGTTGTTGCTGTTGATGTTGTTGTTGTTGCTGTCACTGTTGTTGCTGTTGATGTTGTTGTTGTTGCTGTCACTGGTACTATTGTCGTTGTTGTTGACTGTATGAGGGTCCATTTCATCATTTGCTCACAATTGGTACCATTTTGCTCACAATTGGTACCATTTCAAAACCTAAGTGTCACTTTGTTCAAAAATCGACGTACAATAGAAGATAAGCCTTTTACAGTAACTCAGATCATAAGACATTTTACAGCCATATACTCATAGTTAAATAACAAATATCCAATGATGGCTAATAGTCCCCTCCAACCTAAGAAATGCCAACCACCCTTAAAGAGATAATGAAATAAACGAGGTAATCTTTTAGCTTTGTTAATTATTGTATTTCTTAATTGTACAAATATGCATTACCTGCGCATCAGTAAACATCGCTCTCCTAACATAGTACCCTTCGTAGACCCTACACAAAAAATATGTTGCGCACTTCAACCTAGTTCCTAAAAATAGTTTCAAATCTTTTGTCGCATGTGCATCAATTCTTTTGCACATCAACCTAGTTCCTTAAATTAGCTTCTCAATCAGGGGGGGGGTTGTGAGAGAGAACGAATGAATGTTGTCATGGGGTTATACTATATCATGGGCCCAAGCTCGACTAATAGGCTAGGCTCCAACAATGTATATTATCTATGTCGAGCCAAAAATTGTACATATTTAGACTATATTTGTTATGAGTTTATTTTTATTCTAAAATTTGTGTCTCTCGGTCTTATATATAGGTTGTATTTTAACGTTAAAAATATCAAGTCATATATGGACAAAAGTTGAATTGATTTGGGTAATCGGATTTCAAATGAGTATATGTCTGGGGTTGACAACTTTCTCGATTTTGCATTCTCAAAAAAGTCTGTTGGTGTTAAAGATGTTGGGTTTCAAGGATCCATGCGCAGCGGAATTTTAGCATTAATAACTTAAAACCCATGAGCCTAGGATCCGTTCTATACGATTAAATTGAATTCCTACGAGATAGATTTACCAACCTTAATCGCTTTCCGGTTTTGATCTATCGAACGTATAATTATGTGATTCGTAATCACAAACTTTGATCTTCAAATCTTCGAATCTTCAACTCCTTTGGATCTTCAGATTTGAACTCTAGGCCTTTGATTTGTTTGAACAAATTAAGACCCTCTTTTGGTAATCCACACAAATATGAATGTCGAGAACGATTCTCGGATTGGGAATTGCTAGATTCCAAAAAACTTATGGAAGAATATTGAGAGGACTTTTGATTGTGATTTTTATTGAAAAATTTCGGCTAACGAGTAGGGTTGACAGCCATCTCATATTTATACTACAATAGTATGAATATGTTTCCTAATCAAATTAGGAGAACAGCCGTCATCCACGCCTGGTGGCTCATTATGTCGCGCGGTATACTTAGCCACCGGCTAAGTATGTCGCGTGACAAAGATAGCAGGTTCAAAGAATCTCTCAATCATTCTTCCTCTAGTTTCAATCAAAAACATTCTAAATGTGTGTGACCCGATAGGATTGTATTATGTTGGCAATGAGTCCGATCACATCGACCCTCATAAGACATAAGCGGACTCTAGCAAGCCATTATGTCTACCCAAATAATACAACATAAGAGTTCATGCTTCCACAATAGTAATAATGTCACAATCCCTTTGTCACACGATGTCATATTGAACATAAGTCATGGTCAATATCAACTTACATTGTTCAATGCTTTCTCGATTCCGAATATGTTGATCAACCAAGTATCCATGATCTCTATCATGTTCCTTGAGTGTGGCCACACATTTCATCAACACTATTCTTACGAGGGGCCCAAGCCGACATCTCTCTTACGAGGGACAAATCCCATCTTGACTTATCATTCTTCCCTACGTAAATCCCGCAATGCCAACATAGCCCTTATTGCTACCCGGTTAAGGATAACTTTAGACTACATCTAACAACACGTTCATCAAGTGGAAGACAATGATAATCTCAGGTCTAAGGATTCTAATGACACTACTATTTTGAGATTTAATTATGACATTTTGACCATAACATAAATCTCAAACGGGTCAAGTCCGATCACTTGTTCTCTAACAAGTACCCATAAATCCAATGTGCATCGCTATGCAAATAATCATCATATGATTATCCATTAGCATTTATACTAGTTATTTACAAGTTGTAATGTGCATTTTCATGCATATGATCATTTCCATGTTCATCCATTACCAACTTTCACTAAATAACTAGGGACACAGATTAATATAATAAACATGCAAAACATATATTAATCAAAATAAAATTTCTCTTTTATTAATGACAAAGACGATACATAAAGGTTTATAGAAACTATAAGCCTAGGGCACAACCACTAACGGCTCCCACTTGCACTAGGCCCAATCTCCCATGTATCGTATACCCATGGACCTAACATGACCATCATGTTTCGCTTGTGCTAGCGGCTTTGTAAGTGGATCGCTAATGTTGTCGTCGGTTGATACTCGCATATCTTGACATCTCCTCTTTCTATGATTTCTCGAATCACATGGAAACGTCTAAGAATGTGTTTGGATCTTTGGTGTGACCTTGGTTCCTTTGCTTGTGCAATGGCACCATTGTTGTCACAGTAAAGCTCTATCGGATTAGTGATACTTGGAACAACTTCCAAATCACTAATGAACTTCTTGATCCAAATCGCCTCTTTAGGCTGCATCGGATGCTGCTATGTACTCGGCCTCGGTTGTAGAATCGGTTTGTGGTACTTTGCTTGGAACTCTTCCAACAAACCGCACCTCCGTTAAGCATAAACACAAACCCCGATTGCGACTTAAAGTCATCTTTGTCGGTTTGGAAGCTAGCATCCGTGTAACCTTTTACAACAAGATCTTCTTCCATTCCTCCAAAAACCAAGAACGCATCCTTAGTTCTTCGTAAGTACTTAAGGATGGTCTTGACTGCTATCCAATGGCTTTCGCCCGGATTAGATTGGTATCGACTCGTGGTGCTCAAAGCATACGAGACATCCGGTCTAGTGCATATCATGGCGTACATGATGGATCCAATTGCCGAAGCATACGGAATCGCATTCATTCTCTTTTGCTCATCAATAGTCTTAGGACATTGATTCTTGCTAAGAATTACACCATGACCTACTGGCAAGTTCCCTCTCTTAGAATTTTCCATCTTGAATCTTCTAAGGACCTTGTCAATATATGTACTTTGACTCAAACCAATCATCCTTCTAGATCTATCTCTATAGATCTTAATGCCAAGAATATAAGAGGCTTCACCCATATCTTTCATTGAAAAACACTTTCCTAACCAAGACTTGACAGTCTGAAGTGCAGGAATGTCATTTCCAATGATTAAGATATCATCGACATATAGTATTAGAAAAAGCACTTTGCTCCCACTCGATTTTCTTGTATACACAAGGTTCATCTTCGTTCTTGATGAAGCCAAACTCTTTGACCGATTCATCAAAACGTAGATTCCAACTCCTAGAAGCTTGCTTTAATCCATATATGGACCTTTGCAACTTGCACACTTTATTAGAATTCTTTGGATCGACAAAACCTTCGGGTTGTATCATATACACATCCTCAAGTAACTTCCCATTTAGAAAAGCTGTTTTGACATCCATTTGCCATATCTCATAGTCATAATATGCGGCTATGGCAATCGGAATTCTAATAGACTTAAGCATCGCAACGGGCGAAAAGGTTTCATCATAGTCAATACCATGAGTTTGCCTATATCCCTTTGCTACAAGCCTAGCTTTGTAAGTATGCACCTTCCCATCCATGTCGGTCTTTTTCTTGAAAACCCACTTGCACCCTATGGTTTTTACACCTTCGGGTGGATCAATCAAGTTCCAAACTTGATTATCATCCATGGATTGGATTTCGGACTTCATGGCTCCAAGCCATTTTTCCGAATCCGGAGCGGACATCGCCTCTTGATAGGAAGTCGGTTCGTCATTCTCAATGACTTCCACTTCATTACTTTCCGATACAAGAAATCCATATCTCTCGGGCTCGGATCGTAACCTATCAGATCGACGACGGACTTGAGTATCTTGAACCGGTTCCACAACTCCTTGTGAACTTGGTTCCGTCTCTACCCTTGGCTCAATGTTGTCTTCGGGTTCTTGAACTTCTTCAAGATCAATTTTACTCCCACTAGTTCCCTTATTGAGAAAGCTGTTTCTCAAGAAAGGTACCATATTGAGCAACAAACACTTTGTTCTCGGTGCGGTTGTAAAATTGATATCCTTTTGTTTCCTTAGGATAACCCACGAAGACACATTTGTCGATTTTGGTTCTAGCTTATCGGAGACAAGTCTCTTTACATAAGCATCGCAACCCCAAATCTTCATGAAAGAAATATTCGGTTTCTTTCCCCACCACATCTCATATGGTGATTTAGGAGCCGATTTAGTAGGGACTCTGTTTAGTGTGAAAGCTGCAGTCTCTAATGCATGTCCCCAAAAGGATATAGGAAGGTCAACTTGACTCATCATCGATCGAACCATGTCTAACAAGGTTCTATTTCTCCTCTCCGACACCCCATTCCATTGTGGTGTCGCAGGTGGGAATAACTCTGAAACGATTCCACGGTTTTGAGATGATGGTCAAATTCTTGACTCAAATATTCGCCACCTCGATCGGATCGAAGTGCTTTAATTGTCTTGCCAAGTTGATTTTGTACTTCATTTTGAAATATTCGAAATATCTCAAACGCTTCACTTTTGTGCTTCATCAGATAGACGTAGCCATATCTAGATAAGTCATCGGTGAACGTAATGAAGTACCGAAATCCGCCCTAGCAATGCTGCTCATTGGTCCACATACATCGGTATGTATTAGACCCAATAAGTCACTAGCCCTTTCACTACTCTTAGTGTAAGGTGGTTTGGTCATTTTTCCCAATAAACAAGATTCGCAAACATCATATGATTCATAATCACATGAGTCTAAGTATCCATCTTTATGGAGTTTAGAAATGCGTTTCTCATTTATGTGACCAAGCCGGCAATGCCACATGAATGTGTTGTTCACATCATTTGGTTTGGATTTCTTACTCACATTATAAATATTTTCAATATTATTTTCTTTCTCAACATTTAAGACATAAAGGCCATTAAATGAGTTTGCAATACCATAAAGCATATCATTTAAATAGATAGATAACTTATTATTCGCAATAATAAAGTTAAATCCTTCTTTGTCCAAATAAGAAAGCTGAAATAATATTTCTACTCAAATCCGGAACATAATAACAATTGTTCAAAACAAGTATTAGTCCACTAGGTAAAGTGACTTCATAAGTCCCTACGGCTAATGCAGCAACACTTGCTCCATTCCCTACACGTAGGTCTACTTCACCTTGTTTGAGTAGCCTTCTATCTTTTAGTCCTTGCACATTTAGACAAATGTGGGATCCACATCCAGTATCACATACCCAAGAGCTAGAAGTAGAAAGGAGAATATCTATAACATAGATATTTGAATTAGTAGCAATCATATTGCCCTTCTTCATACCTTCCTTATTAGCCTTGCGGTTTTGCTTCCAATGATCAATCTCATTGTCATGGAAGTAAACCGCATCCTTTGAGACCTTTTGGGTTTAGTCTCATTGGCAATGGCAACCTTTGCCTTAGGCTTAGCAACACTTGCTTTACCTTTGCCCTTTTCAATGACGGATCGCGATGACGAGTTTTGTTTAATGCCATTTGATCTACAATAAGATATGCAACATATGAACACATATAAGTATCCAACACATTTATCATTCAAGAGACAAATATAGTATTTCACAAATACTCCCACTAAATTATACACCTTCAAATACAAGCATGTATCATATAATTATAATGGGCTAAGATCCATATTTCACTTCAATTTTGGTTTAAGCGAGTCAATGCCCAAAATTAAGTTATTTAGGTAGATAACATTTATCAATCACATCATATGTGACTCTTAGATCCTTTATGAGATTTTAGACATCATATGTCAAAACATGTTTTAATCTCATCTTATGCCTTGGGTCAAAACTCTTTTGAAAGCACCAATTAAGTCTAACCAATTTCAAACGTATGAGATACATAGAACGATGCACCCAACTAAGTTGAAACCGCATCAACCCTTATCTCATCTTGCTCCATACTAGAATAGAATGATGTACCCAGGCGAGTCGAAACTACATCAACCTATCCCAATACTTCTCAAGTGTTTTACTTTCGGGGTGGCATAAAACTTAAACATTAAATGAAGGTTCTTTAAAATAGATTATAAGCATATCAATAAAGATAGCTGTAAAGTACACCGGGTAAGTTCCCGGGAAACCGGTGAGCCACAAGGACTACTTAAGTACCCAATCCTTAGACGAACTCTCCTAGACATGTACAACTACAATATCAGTTTGATTGCAACATAATTCTATTTGTAAAGCTGACTTGTTTCATAAACAATCAGACACTAACTTGTTTCTCATAAACAATTAGTAAACCATAATTCAATGTTCAAAACATTCTAGAATTATAACAGTTCTTCATGCAATGCAATAATTAATAAAACACTTTTTAAACAATTAAGCAAGCATAAGAACACTTAATAATCATGCAACACAACAATTAATTAAACATCTTTTAATTAATTAAGCGAGCATAAGAACATATAATAATCATGCAACGCAACAATTAAATAAACATCTTTTAATTAATTAAGCGAGCATAAGAACATATAATAATCATGCAACGCAACAATTAAATAAACATCTTTTAATTAATTAAGCAAGCATAAGAACATATAATAATCATGCAACGCAACAATTAAATAAACATCTTTTAATTAATTAAGCAAGCATAATTATTATACAATTCTAGCATAGATTTATAAACAGATTTGTTTCTCATAAACAATCAGATTCCTTCAAATTTTGCGTAAACTGACTTGTTTCTCATAAACAATCAGAAAACCAAAATTTAATGTTTCAACTAAACATTTAGGAATTCTCAATTCAATGTTTCAACTAAACATCTAATAAAATTCTTAACACTTAAGAACAAATAATTCATGCATCGCAATAATTAATAAAAACACATTTAAATTAATTAAGCATACATAAATAATGAATTAATCTAGTATAGACCTATAAACTTAATTTTCAGAAATTTATAGCATCAGATTAATACATAAAACATCTCAGATTATTAACATAATCATAGATTAGCGAGAAAATTTAAACAAGGCGATCCTGCCCGAGATCGGCTTATTATGTCGCGTGACATAATCGGCCGGTGGCTAGTATGTCGCGTGACATAAGCGGCCGGATAACCGAATTTCCTCAAGTGGCCTATTATGTCGCACGACATAGGTGGCCGGTTCGCGAGATTTCAGATTTCAATCAATTCGGATTATATGCAATTAAATCCTATAAACAACCTTTTAACAGATTTAATTCAACATAATCGAAACCGATTTAACATAGATTAGCAAATTGTTTCACATAAACAATTAAATCTAATTCATTCAAAGCAAGCCTAGAACATTTATAAACAATTTATAACAACTTTCTAGCATGCCAATTCGAATCTAACCATACGAACGGGGCTCACGATACCCTTTGTTGGGTTTCAAGGATCCATGCGCGGCGGAATTTTAGCATTAATAACTTAAAACCCATGAGCCTAGGATCCGTTCTATACGATTAAATTGAATTCCTACGAGATAGATTTACCAACCTTAATCGCTTTCCGGTTTTGATCTATCGAACGTATAATTATGTGATTCGTAATCACAAACTTTGATCTTCAAATCTTCGAATCTTGACTCCTTTGGATCTTGATTTGAACTCTAGGCCTTTGATTTGTTTGAACAAATTAAGACCCTCTTTTGGTAATCCACACAAATATGAATGTCGAGAACGATTCTCGGATTGGGAATTGCTAGATTCCAAAAACTTATGGAAGAATATTGAGAGGACTTTTGATTGTGATTTTTATTGAAAAATTTCGGCTAACGAGTAGGGTTGACAGACCATCTCATATTTATACTACAATAGTATGAATATGTTTCCTAATCAAATTAGGAGAACGGTGTCATCCACGCTGGTGGCTCATTATGTCGCGCGGTATACTTAGCCAGGCTAAGTATGTCGCGTGACAAAGATAGCCGGTTTCGGCAACTCTCAATCATTCTTCCTCTAGTTTCAATCAAAAACATTCTAAATGTGTGTGACCCGATAGGATTGTATTATGTTGGCAATGAGTCCGATCACATCGACCCTCATAAGACATAGCGGACTCTAGCAAGCCATTATGTCTACCCAAATAATACAACATAAGAGTTCATGCTTCCACAATAGTAATAATGTCACAATCCCTTTGTCACACGATGTCATATTGAACATAAGTCATGGTCAATATCAACTTACATTGTTCAATGCTTTCTCGATTCGAATATGTTGATCAACCAAGTATCCATGATCTCTATCATGTTCCTTGAGTGTGGCCACACATTTCATCAACACTATTCTTACGAGGGGCCCAAGCCGACATCTCTCTTACGAGGGACAAATCCCATCTTGACTTATCATTCTTCCCTACGAAATCCGCAATGCCAACATAGCCCTTATTGCTACCCGGTTAAGGATAACTTTAGACTACATCTAACAACACGTTCATCAAGTGGAAGACAATGATAATCTCAGGTCTAAGGATTCTAATGACACTACTATTTTGAGATTTAATTATGACATTTTGACCATAACATAAATCTCAAACGGGTCAAGTCCAGTCACTTGTTCTCTAACAAGTACCCATAAATCCAATGTGCATCGCTATGCAAATAATCATCATATGATTATCCATTAGCATTTATACTAGTTATTTACAAGTTGTAATGTGCATTTTCATGCATATGATCATTTCCATGTTCATCCATTACCAACTTTCACTAAATAACTAGGGACACAGATTAATATAATAAACATGCAAAACATATATTAATCAAAATAAAATTTCTCTTTTATTAATGACAAAGACGATACATAAAGGTTTATAGAAACTATAAGCCTAGGGCACAAACACTAACAAAAGAAATATATTGTCCTTATAAAAAATGCGCAAATCGTTACCAAAAAGACCGTGCAACCGTGAAATCACATTGTATTGAAGTGGAACTTCGAAAAGATTACAAGAATTGGACTAGGCACGGGGAAGAGTACATTTCGGCGTATAAGAATGATAATAATGATAGGACAACTGAAGATGGCATTGAAATTGAATTGGGCATGCAAGATTGTATGAGGCGAATGGTACATGAAGGGATGGGTATGCCGGATAGTAACCAGCCAGAAATTGAAGAAATCGTACAATCAGATGCAGCCACCGCAAAGTTTCTTAGACTTTTGAGAGATGCTGATCAAGCCTTGTGGGAAGGGTGTGATAAGCTTACAGTACTCTCATTTATTGTAGAACTTATGCACTGAAAGGCTAATTATCGAGTGGCCGATAAGGGATTTACTTCTTTATTAAAAATTTTCATTAGGGCATTGCCTCAGTCAGCGAAAGTGCCAAGTTCCTATCGTGAGGCGTACAAGATGACTGCAGATTTGGGTTTCAGTTATAAAATGTGGGACGCGTGCATTAATCATTGTATGTTGTTTCGAAATGAAACTGAAAAACTTACTAAATGTGAAATTTGTGGAGCCTCTAGATATAAACAACAAGAAGAAGGGGGTAGCGGTGAAGGTGCGGAAACAAGTGGCAAGAATAAACTTCCCAAGCAGGTAGCGATGAAGAAAGTATGGTATTTTTCCTTAAAGTCAAGGTTGCAAAGGTTGTATTGGTCATCTAAGCCGCGACACTCATGAGATGGCATGCCGAGAAAAGAATAGACGATGGTGTGCTGAGGCATCCTGCAGACTCTCGTGCGTGGAAGGGATTCAATGAACGTTATCCATTATTTTCAAGTGAAATTCGGAATGTTAGATTGGGATTAGCATCTGACGGATTTAATCCTTTAAGAACAATGACTATATCTCATAGTACTTGGCCGGTTGTGCTTATGCCATACAATCTTCCACCTTGTAATATGTATTTGTTTAGATCTCATTTGCTTACTATGCAATTTTACTCACATTTATGATTATGACTTTGTAATATGAAAATGTCAGGTGAAATGCATGTATTTGAGGTATGAATCCGACCGGGACGCATTGGCTCACCCACCCCATGCGTGCGTTGCAGATCAATGGGCTGAACTTGTTGCAATGTGGGGTACAGATAAGGCTCGGGTATATTTCAAATTAATCTCAATCTATTATCGTGAATGTCTTATATAAGTAGTCAAATTAATACTAATATTATCTTTTTTTTATTCCAAGAATTATCACAAATAAATCAAGCGAATCGAGAAAAGCAAGAGTGCACGAAACGAGGATTGGAAAAAGTCCCATCCCCCTGTCATAAAAGATGTTTGTCATCGTTCAATTTAGTTCTCAGTTGTCAATTAATGTTTCTTTTTGTATCGTATATAAATATTTTTTTTTTGGTCAAATGATTCTATTATAAATGGTAGAGAGGAGACGAGGGATTACCAACCGATCGCGTAAACTTGTTCATAGCTACGCGCACGAGCAAAAGCAGTGCGAATGACACCACCTCTCGTATGATCGTAAGTTAAAGTTTCAACCTTTTACATTTCGGTTTTGTTCTTGTATAGAATACTTTTTTCATTTCTAACTTCATTTTCATAATATTAATTAAAGTTAAAACATTTATATTGAACATGTTGTTTTTGTTACAGTTAACGTTAAATGATGCAATTGAAGAGCTACCAGAGGAGGAACAAAACTCTCCCGATGGCGAGAAAAGATATTTACAAATTTGATGGGAAATGATGACCATGGGAGAGTGCGCGTATGGGAGGCGGTGTTACCAAAACTAGGGTGTTTGGTAAAGCCTCAACTTCTCAGAAAAGCGCCCTGCGGCCCGTATTGCTTGAGCTTGAGGAGACGGTGTCATCCGTCGAAACGGATCTTGAAAAGCAACTTGAGGAGCAACGCCCAGCAGGTTTCAACAGCAAATAGAAGATTTGAAACGTTGTTTTATGGAACAACGTGGAAAAGATAGTAATGAATAGGTGGTGGTATTTTTCTCAAAGTTGTGGATTGTAAACATTGATTGAGTTTTGGGTACATTCAACTATCTTTTTTGTGTTAATGGTTATTATGTTGTTTTTGTGTTGTATACTCCCTCCGTCCCACCCGAATTTGGACAAAGTTACTTTACACGGAGATTAAGAAATAACAATAAGATAATAAAAATGTGTGGTAGAAAATGAAGAGAGAGAATGAGTGGAGTTAATAGTGGTTGGTTGAATAAATTGTATGGTGAAGAATGAGTGGAGTTAATGAGTGAGTGGGGTATGCCCATTTTTTTATTATTATAAACTTTCCTTTTTGGGTTGTCCAAATTCGGATGGGACGCCCAAAAAGGAAATTTGTCCAAATTCGGGTGGGACGGAGGGAGTATACATTTACGAAGTCTAGTTATTTTATATACAGGTTGAATTTGGTTTCTGCGGGTGTATTTTTAGTTATATACAGGTTGCATTTGTGTGTGTAGAGGTTGAATTTGGTTTTTGCGGGTCTATTTTTGGGGAAAGTGAATTATATATAGCTGGATGAAAAAAAAAATATAGTTATTTACGGCGGTTTCAAAAATCTGCCGTAAATAGTGCATTAGACGACTCGTGCCCAAAGGGGGACGAGGGAATCTAGGTGGAGTGCAAATGGGACGACTCGTGCTCTGGTGGACGACTCGTCTCATAACAAGTCATTTACGGCGGAACCCTACATCCGCCGTATAAAAGCATCATGGACGACTGGGTGGGGTGCAAATGGGACGACTCGTTTATTATATACGGCAGATATACACCGTCGTATATAATTTTCATCATATACGGCGGTTATATACCGCCGTAAAAAACTTCCTCAATACGCCTGTTATACATACGGTGTATTTGTATTTACTTATATACGGCGGTCCATAAGCCGTCGTATTTATTCTCAACTATATACGGCGGTTGTATATCCGCCATAGATAGTATTTACGGCGGATATACCGCCGTAAATACTATATACGTCGATATTTTATATGGTGCCATATAAACGGCGGATTGTCCGCCGTAAATAACATATACGGCGGGGCGCGTTCTATATACGGCGGTTAAAATCCGCCGTAAATAAGCCTATTTCTTGTAGTGACTACAAACTACTCCCAGCGTCTCATCCAATTTAGAATTTTTTCTTACAACACATAAATTAAGAAATATTAATATAATAAGAGGAAAGAATGAGTGGATGAGGTATTGTGAGTAAATAAAATAAAATATGAGATAGAACTAGTGAGGGGCATAGTAAGGAGATTGGTGTTATTAGTATAACAAGTGATTCTCATTGAATATAAAAATAATATAAACTTGTCATTTTGGGATGTTATAAGTCGAGTGAGACACTCAAAATAGAAAATTGTCCTAAGTCGTGTGGGACGGAGGGAGTATATACTTTCTAAATTTGAAATATTTATTATATTTATATTAATGGGACTCGCATATCATAATTAGAACAACAACTCATTTTCTCTCTACAACCTCATTTTTCATACTTACAACACTCAATCCACTAACATTTTACCTTAATTTTCGTGTAAATAATAATTGTGTAGTTTATAATAGAATGGATGGAGTATAATCTAACTGAACTTTTCTGTTGATCACCCAATTTATATAAATGAAATTTTATTATTTCATGTTTATTTTATTTACTATTTTACTGGTTTTATTGATACCCCACATTATATAGATGAAAATATTAATATATAAAAGACTTTGCTAACTTTCCGGCCATTCATTTCTAAAAAAAAACTTTTTGGTGTCATGCACCTTTCGACGAAAGAGCCATTATTTCGTGTTGATTTAAGATTTATATTTTTTTGGATTTTATTTCATTAAAAAATTGGATAAATGTTACATTAGTTTTAACTGTAGTTGTTAATTTTGATTTTTGTTTATTTAATTATATCAAAATTATACAAATTATAAAAAATACCAAAAGTCGATACAATTGTTGTCATAATAAGGCTACTAAATAAGTTTCTTTTTTTCTCTTTTCTTTTTTTTTTTTTAAAAGAAGGGGATCAACACATTTCACCGCTCCCCCCTTGATGCACTTCACAGAGGCGCCTAGCTATGCTAGGGAGGGCAATGTCATTCCCTCCCAACCCATTTGGTGGGGAATCGAACTCATGACCTCCAGGTTGGAAGCCATGAACTCTAACCATCAGGCTAAGACCCCACGTGCTAAATAAGTTTCTTTAAACCTTACAAAGTGGGAGATTTTGAGCTATGTGAGTTTCAACTATTGCTATTAATTGTATTAGTTAACTATAATAGTTACTATATATGTTAACTATTACTATTAATAGTATTAGTTAACGATAATAGTTACTATATAATTAACTATTACTATTAATTGTATTAGTTAACTATATATGTTAACTATTACTATTAATAGACAATGATGATATTTACAAAATCATATAATCGTGCATTTCAAGACTGTCCACACGGACAATTTAAGAATCGATGACTACATGTTGACCTCAACATGATAAGTTAAAGATTCTTAAACGGGTTTCTAAGCTTTTGTGTTTCAACAGTCAGAACGTCACGTCGTAACATTAATTTTTATTCATTACCGTAAAATGCATAATTTTACAATAATGAATTAACACACATATCTATCATATTTTTTAAATTATTAATATTGTGAATAATTTTAAATATTAATTCTTTGTTGTAAAATATATAATTTTACAATGATAAATTAAATTAACATTTATAAACAAGATGAGAGTCGTTCTCATCCACAACATCATAACCCTATCTCAGCTTAGATCAAGAAAGACAGAGTAAACAAGTTCTCATTGTTTGAGCAAAAGATTTTCTGTTTAATAAGAATTTTTCGAGTTTCACTTTCCTCCTCTCTAAGGATCTCAAACATAACGGCCATGTTTGTGACAGGTCAAGATTTACTCTTCAGCTTTGGTGTTATACGGTCACAAGGAAAAACAAGGTAACGGTATAACACCGGTGAAGAGAAAACGGTATTGTCACAAACATGGGTGATGTTTGAGATCCTTAGAGAGAAGAGGACAGTGAAACTGGAAAAACTCTTAGTAAACAGAAAATCCTTTGCTCAAACAGTGGAGAACTTATTTGCTCTATCTTTCTTGATCAAAGATGGACGGATTTTGATAGCTGTGGGTGAGAAGGGCTCTCATCTTATTTATATTTTAAGATGTTAACCACTAACGACAATACCCTACAAGTAGTGCCACTAAGAGTTTTCTTCCTAATTTTAGACAATGATTAGGAGTCTAATTTCTTAACAATACTTCCATCCAAGTCTTCCTAATTTTAGACATTCACCCCCTCCCCCCCCCCTTTGACTTTACATAAGCCATCTAATACAAATTAAGAGTAAAGAGTTGACTGCTTGATCAAAAAGTGTGATTCGACCTAAGGTGCATCTAGGGTGCCAGGATTGATATCAGGCTCTCAAACGTAGGTGACATATATTACCGTCCGCGATGCCGTCAATCGCCCCAAAATGGGATCTAGAACTAGTGAGGTAGTGTGTGGCTGAATATGTTACATTATTGAGACATACACCCCCTCCCCCTTTGACTTTCACACATAACTCAATGAACATCTTGCACATATCCGGGTCTTTCCAATTAGCAGTCATTCCTACATATACTTGGGAAATTCAGATTTGATGCAGTCTGATGTAGCTAAGGGGTGTGAGAAAGAAGTTTCAATGGTAGCAATGAATCAGGTACACTTATGACTACAAAAGTTCATAGTAGTTTTGGAAGCAAAGAATGGCAAGCAACTTAACATGGAGTACTTACATGTCCAACAAACTGATTAAGAAGATGTGCAACATCAATTAGTTGAAACATAAGTCAACCACCAAAATTTCAATTTAAACATAGACACACAAAGCAGCTCAAAACTTCAATTTAAACGAAACTATGAGACCTGTCATGTACTTAATTTTTCAATTACACGATTAAACAAACAAAACACCATCAAAAAAGATAAATCTTTTCAAAATCAAAGTCTTTCCAAAAAATCACAGATCTAAATTAAAACATAAGTCAACCACCAAATTAATCAGATATAGAACTAATCCACGCATAAAGCAGCAATTCAACAATCAAATTAACCAGATCCAAAACAAAACAGTAAACTGAAATCAAAACACTCACCTTAAAGTAAGTAGTTAGATCGGTTAAATAAAACGGTAGATCCAAAGAATGAAAAGCAAAGCCTCAAACTTTACAGCCAAAACTATCTCTAACAACCTAATTCTTCAACATCTGCATAAAATAATTCCATAAAACCCTAATTATAACAAAATAAAAAACTAGATCTAATTTAATATATCAAGAACTGAGAAAGTAATCGAGAGAAAGAGAGGCCGTACCTGACAGATTCGTACTTGTAATTGAATTAGTTGAATCAGAAACGGCGACGAAACTTAGGCTAGACGCATAGAACGGGTTGTTTGTTTGTCTTTGTGTGTGTGAGGCTGCGAGAGAGAGAGAGAGAGAGAGAGAGAGAGAGAGAGAGAAATTGAGTGAGAGAGAAAGGGATTGAGAGAGAGTAAGAGAGCTTACCAGCGAGGGAGACGGCGACGGCGAACGGCGAAATGTCTGGCTCGATGGCGACGGCGTTGTTCAGAGACTAGGGCGTTTGTTTGCGAAACTGAGGAAGGCGTAATAAAAATGGGGAAATTTTCAATATATATAGGCCTTTGTTACCGACGGACAGTGTCCGTCGGTAATACCGACGGAATTTAATCCATTAACGACGGACAAAACGAAAATTTAAAAAAAAAAATTCCCGGCAAATGAAAATTAATTTCCGTCGGTAAATGATTTTTTTCCGTCGGTATTACCGACGGAGTCCGTCGGTAAAATTTCGTCGGTAAAATCCCTGTTTCTAGTAGTGAGCCTAAGTTTCCGGCGAATTGGCAGTGTGCCTGGACATTATCACCACGATGCAGATAGAAAATGTTTTGGTGTTCTTCAAATGGTTTGTGGCTCCATCTTATAACCATAACTGCCCAAACTAAACATTAATCATCAATTACGAAATTTTTCGTGTGACTGTTACAAAAGGAAGAAATCAAACAGATATTAAGCTTGAGTATCTGTTCATGATCATGGAAATTTATTTCTGATTAGCAAAAGGTGCGCTAGCGCTAGTAGGCCAATTTGGAGCCACATTCGTGTCGCCCGAAGCCCCAATTTTGGTCCATGATTTGTACACCCCTTGTACACCTGTGCGCGAGAGAGAGCCTCTATGCCACACATTAAATACCCTTACGAAGTGTAGAAGTATTTAAACTTGGTAGAATTTACATTCCCATTTCCCGTGGGATAACCACATTTTTTACTTTCAACCCACTAACTTTGAGCCTTAATATCTCATTAATCCATTAATCATTTTGGAAAAAAAAATACTTGATTTCAATGTTCTCATGGATTAAAACACAAACCCACATTCAATTTGGTTATTTAACAAATAACCCATTTAATAAAAATTCTCAAATTTTCTTCACACCTACTTATATTTTCCAACAATTAGGATAGAATATTGACAAATGTTATCTTTTCTAGTAGTTGATCTTGTACAACCTCATAAATATACAAAGACAAAGTGTCCAACTCAAGTTGGCCAATTGCTCCTTTAGCCTTGCCTTCTTCTCTTCCTATTATTTTCTTTATGCCTTCTCTTCCTATTATTTGCTTTATGCATCCTTATTGTTGATAAATGACTATTTTATAGTTATTTATAATATTTTATTACGTTATTTACTTTAAATTTAATGTCAATTAAGTATAAATTAAGCTTATTTTATTTTATATCATCGATTTTATGCTTGGTTGATATTTTGTGTAAATATACGGGTTTTAGATTCATAAAAAGAACTAGTTAGGTTTTGAGAAAACAATTGTCTAATATGTATCGAACCTTTGATCCTTATTACTTTCGCTTCGCTATTTTTCTTTAATCTACTTTATTTATTTTCTTTTTAAAATTAATTTTTCTCTTTTCTAAAACAATGTATGACTTTTGGTATGATCCCGTTTGCTTTAATACATTACTATCATCTATGTTCTATGTCAGTTATGTAACGAACTTGCTCATACCACAGTTGAGTGTTTGCATCATTTTGAACCAAGCAATATAGTTCATACTGCTTCTTCTTTTTCAGTTTCAAATTAGTTATAAACAGAACAAAATGAATCATTAGATTCTAATGACTATTCTTCCATATTAGAAGAAGAAACATTAACGGATGTTAATGAATCATACCCATCCCCTCTATTGGTTAATACCAATTGGTATATTGAGGATATACTCGATAAATTTCACTGCTTTCGAAAGTTTCCATCTCAATTTTTGAAAATTATTTTTCTAAGGCAAAATCGATTTCATTTGCTCTTACTAGGGCCGGAAGTCCAATCTCCGAAATCGATCTTATTAATTTTCTTGTTGATGGACTTGATCCATCATACAACGTCAATTTTTTTCCGAAAACCTACTATTTCTGTAAAGTTTCTGTATATGAAAAATCTACAACCATCACACCAACACAATGTACTCATGTTGTTAAGTTCGATGTGAAACTCTCTCAAGCACCCACTCCAGATGAACCACATGTTGTTCCTAGTTCAATGACTACTAGGCCTTCTGCTGATCCATCCCAATTTGCTCCAGAAGATTTATTCTTTGGGCCACCAAATCCTGGTCATCTTGGACCACATAAATTGTGTGTTAAGTCTGAAAGATTTGTTGCTAGGGCTGTAATCAATTGTGTACAAACTTGTGTGTTCAGTTGTGTTGTGCACACAAGTATCAACAATCTTGCATCCATGCCTCATGTGCCTCTACAAGGCCTGCCTCAACAATCTGGTCCATTTGAAGCCCAGTTCGTGTCGTCCACTACTCACATGACACAGGCGACATGCCTTCAATCATTCATTGGTGCCCTTGTACATTCCCTCTTGTCAAATGCGGAACCCCTCATGGTTCTCCAACTTCCAATGCCACCCACCGAAAGCCGACCCTTCTTCAGACGCTACCCTGTTGTCCCAGATTATGCATCTGGTGCTCCTACCATGAGAAAAATGTTGGAAACATAGTGTGTTCGAAGGATATTAATGGATTATTTCCTCGGGGGTAATTTTGTCAAATTACTTAATTGTTTATGTGTTTGTGTTTTGAAGGAAATTAATGGATTATTTCCTCAAGGGTAATTTTGTCAAATTACTTAATTGTTTATGTGGTTATGTTCTACTCCATGAGAATAAGAAATCAAATATTTATTTGTCCAAAGTGGTTTTTGGATGAATTAAATATGAATGCTCAAAGTATGTGGCCCACCTTTTTCTAATAATTTTGATTTTTTAAATTAAAAAATGTCTTTGACTTTGACTGATATGCTCGGCGGCAGCAGTGATTGACTCGCCCGAGCATAGCATAGCGGTGTCGAAAGTTTACGGGCGGCGATGCTCGGCCGAGCGAGATCTGGGCAAAAGTTTACGGGCCGGCGGTGCTCGGCCAGAGCAAGGCACGTGACTCGGCGGCGGTTCTGGCGAGATGTGTAACAACAGTATTAAATGGGGAAAACTGAAACGAAAATTATTATGGTTAATATTTTCAGATTAATGGTTGTTTAATTTCGTAATAATATTATTTATTACATAATTAAAACCATATTTTCAGTTTTTAATCTTGATTTTGAATATGTACATATTGTTGTTGACAATAAAGAGAACTTTTCGGAAACTTGAGAACAAACACACAGAAAAGAAAGCAACTTGCTCCTGCAATCCTCTTTCATATTCTCTTGGTGCATATTGCTATGTCTTTCTTTGGCCTCCTAGCTTGCATTGTAACATCAAGAGGTGATCTAGTCCATGCTCGATTTAGCTCGCCGGGATACTTAGGTGCAAAGTGCCCCCGGTCCGCACGTTCTATCCTGGGAGACAAGCGTCCCAACAAACTCAAGCACACTCGGTGAGAGGACGAATATGTCTTAAGGAGACAGTGGTTTTCATTGGGCTCGTGCATCAACTTCAACAACTTATCCTTTGTATTTTCAGTTTATTATTATTTGTATTTTATTTACAATTTTTGCTATTTCCTCGGCACCCTTGTAACAATCTTAAGACATATTCCCTAATCGAGGGGGTCGATTACGAGATCTTTTTAAGCTGTTGATACTAACTAAGTTGTTGTGTTTCGAGATGGCGTGATACCAACACCATGGAGACCCAAATTGGATCCCAAACTAATCCTTAAAGCTGGAAATGAAATTGGCTCTTCTGTTGTGACTAAGACAATCCATATCCCGACCCCTCTCATCTTGAAAAGCCGAGAAGTTTGTTAGCCACGACTTTAAGTGTTGGCAACAAAAGATGCATTTCTATCTCACTACCTTGAATTTGGCTAAATATACGAAAGAGGATATGCCAAAGGTGAGTGAAGAAGAAGAAATACGTAGGCGCCTCCCATCTCCAGGACCTATAAGCGGTGTCCCGGGATGGAGGGTCCCAAATTGTGCACTTTACAAAAACTTTTCTTTCATTTATCTTGAAAGGTAACCAACTCATTTTAAAACAATTTCAAAATAACCTCTCTACACAGAGGCGATATATAAACCTATTTTAAATCAAACACAACCTGTTTTAACAAACTATACAACTGGAAAAGCTATACACAAGCCAACCATAAACAAACCAAATTTAAGTTACTTACAACACGATACAACTGAAACATGTTGTAAAACTTTATATACAATACATTCCCCAAAAGAATAACAACCAAAGTCCAGCTGACTCCCAAAAAAACTTCGTACCACGACAACCCAAAAAGGAGTCTAAACTCTTCCCCCGGCCTCACTGGTCCGGTCCACCTGTCTCAGCGGGATCTAAAACAATAAAGGGAGAAGGGGTGAGATAAAATCTCAGCAAGTTATTATGTATGCAACAATATGCCATACAATATGCAACATATAAAGATGTTGCTCACATTGGAAAATAGTAAACACATTACTTTACCTTTTCCTTCTGACCAATAAGTCATACCATATGCAACACACAAACAGGTTGCCAAGATCGCATAGGGAAACAGTAAACACATTATGATACCTTTCCCATCTGAATCACACACATAGTATAACGGTGGGAGTAATACTCCTCTCGTGAAGTGCTGGTGCACCTTCACGACTTATACGACCTCTAACGGAGATCCATATAAGTTATCAGCTATCATATGGCATGACTGCACATATCCATAGAAGCTGCGCACTCCCATACCGTGGCCACAGAAGGGGGAGAGGTCACAGGTATAAGGAAATCTAAACACCTTATGAGATATCTTCCCATAAGTGATAGTACCCCGTATACCCCCAAAAGATCAGCTGATATCACCATGTTCAAGCACATACAGATACTTGAAAATAAGTCCACCTTATGGGACACCAATGTATATAACATGAAACTATAATTAATGTTAATTCAATAACAATAGTGCACATACATTTCAACACTATTGAATAATAACACAAGCCGATGACATGGTATTAAAAACTCATGTTCAACCAAAGAAATAGTGCAACAAGTATTTGAACACTTTGTACACAATCAACTATGAACAGGTAAGCACTTATGTCACCAAGTATATCACATAAGTCTTACATAATCATTTCATACCATGGAAACCGGGGGGACGGGATGTTGACTCTGCTTTAACAAAATTAGTAGTGCAACTTCTATTTAAGGCACTATATATGACCCCATAACCCTCTAGGGTCAACCAAGTAGAGATAAAATATGCTATACATAGCCCTACACATTCACAATACAATATTGAACAACTTCCCTTTAGGGTTCAAGTTCAAATACCAAGTTTATAACCTTTGGTGCAAGTGTCAAAAACTGCCTTCCAAGCAAGTTCACGACAATATTTAAAGCACTTCCCATAATCCAATTGGACCATTTCAAGTTCCATACTGTAGTACTAAAGTTGTACTAGAATCCTAGTTAAAGAGTATATCAATACATGCCCGTTAAGCTAGATTCCCGATGCCTCAAACATGGTTCGAGGCTGCAAATGAGAAAGTCAAATGCCAAAGTCAGTCTTTCAAGCATTTTTAGGCCACTATTTAGAGCTCTTGACAATCTCTTTTTGGCCTATTTCAAGTTCTACATTGTAGTACTAAACTTGTACTAAATGCCTAGTTAAACAGTGATTAATTCTATACTCATTAGACTAGGTTAAGAAGCTTGCAAAGTTGCTCACTCAAGTCATTTTAAGGCACGAGTCGTGCATCTCCCCTGCACGAGTGATTCCATGCCCACGACTAGTGATTCAAGACTCCCTCAGCTTGGTCACGACTCGTGCTCATGAGCACGAGTCGTGCCCAACACCAGAGCCACGATTCTGCAGCAGTTCAACAGCAGCAACAACACCAAACTTCCACTCCTCTTCCCAAACCAGCTGCAAGTCGCCCAGTAACAGTCTGTACACCTGGTTTGGGAACTCTAATATACTCCCTTCTAACCAATAACATATTAACAACAACCTTACCTTTAATCCACACCTTCTTTAATCAATTCTGACCCATAATATAACCCCTCTCAACCCGATCCTATTCACTCCATGTTTTGACAATTACAAGCCATGAACTTGTTAAACCTCCTTATAGATACAACACATACCCAGTCTAACATCTTTAAACTAAGCATGAACATATATAGCAAATAACCATAACAACTTACCAAGGATTATCAAAATAAAAAGAAGATGAAGTTGGAAATTCTTGCTCCTATCACCCTCCTTTGCAAGTAATTGAAGTAGGAATCAACAACCAAGCTTCCTCTGATTTTCTGAGAATTTTATAAGTTAACTAGGGTTTCAAGAACTATCTAGGCTGAGAGAAGAAGGAGATAACTGAGGAAACGTAAAGCTTCTTGAAGAAGCTAATGAGGAGATATATATAAAGCCATTTACACTCAAGCTCCTCTAAGATTGAATTCCAACAAAACACTACCTTAAAGTTCAAAGTTACACCTAAGCACCTCATTCTTTTTATAACACTTTCAACTCAATTTTCAAGTGTTGACAAAGAACTACACAACTTTTCTTTATTTGGACATTATAGCATTAAATCAAGTTATAACATCTCAAATCACATAGTTCAACAAAATGGCTCAAATGAACATGAAATCCGACCAAATAACACAAAGTAAAGGATGATATGCAAGGCATACCCAACCTCACGTGCTTCAAATGTGACAAAAATTGTGCCTAGGTTTAGGGTCGTGACAAAACCGATGTTACAACCTTTGCTGTGGTTGAAACATGGAAGCATGGTGAATACTTGTGCAGAAACTATGTCCTAAATTTGCTTTCAGATTCTCTTTACAATGTGTTCAATGAAAAGAAATCTGTAAAGGATTGTGGGGGTCTTTAGACCATAAATATAAGATTGAGGATGCGGGAACAAAGAAGTTCATTGTTGCCCGTTTTCTTGATTTTAAGATGGTGGACAGCAAGAGTGTAAAATCTCAAGTTGATGAGTTTCAAACCATTTTGCATGAGATTCATACCGAAGGTATGGTTATAAGTGAAATCTTCCAAGTGGCTTCAATCATTGAAAAATTGCCTCCATCTTGGAATGATTTCAAGAACTACCTTAAGCTTAAGCGAAAGGAAATGGATGTGGAAGGAATCATCCTTCGTTTAAGTATTGAAGAGAATAATAGAGCCGCTGAGAAAAAGTTTGTTTCTAGTGTGGCTAAGGCTAATGTTGTGGAACATGGTCAAAGCTCCAAAGCCAAAAGCTTTGGGAAGGGAAAAGGGAAGGTTGTGACAACTTCCAAGCATTCCCACTTGGGACCAAAAGGTGGTGTTTCCAAGAAGAAGTTCTTAGGAACTTGTTATAATTGTGGCGGTGAAGGCCACAAGGCTAATGCTTGCAAGTTGCCAAAGAAGGCTCGTGAGGCAAACATGGTGGAAGGCATTGCTAGGGATGTGTCTGAGATGCACCTCGCAGCTGTGATTTTTGAGGTGAATTTGGTGGGTTCAAACTCAAAAATCAATGGTGGATTGACACCGGCGCTACTAGACATGTGTGCTCCAACAAAGACATGTTTAGTACTCTTATTGCTAAGGATGTCGAGAAGCAATTCATGGGGAATGCAGCCACTTTCGAGATCAAAGGTGAAGAAAAAGTGGTTTTGAAGATGACATCCGAGAGGGAGTTGACTCTCAACAATGTGCTTTATGTGCCCGATATCCGGAAGAACTTGGTGTCCGGATCGCTTTTGATAAAGCATGATTTTCGTATTGTGTTTGAGTCCAATGTAGTCACTTTGTTTAAGAGTGGAATATTTGTAGGTAAAGGTTATGTCGATGATGGTTTGTTCAAGCTAAGTGTAATGGTGGTTAAGCCAAAGGATAATGAAATGAATATCTCTTCCGTTTACTTGCTTGAATCATCTAATTTGTGGCATGCTTGACTTGATCATGTTAATTTTGATTCTATACGTCGTTTGACAAAATCAAATTCTATTCCAAAGTTTAAAGTTGATTGTAAACAAAAATGTGAAACTTGTGTATAAGCAAAATTAACAAGAAAGTCATTCCATTCAGTTGAAAAACATAGTGAACCACTTGAATTGGTTCACACGGACTTATGTGACTTTAAATCAACACAATCACAGGGCGGCAATAAGTACTTCATAACTTTTGTAGATGATGGCACTGAAAGTATTGCTATGTGTATACGCTAAAAAGTAAAGATGAAGCTATAGAAGTTTACTCTCTATAAAAATGAAGGCGAGAATCAATTAAGCCGGAAAATTAAGGTGCTAAAAAGTGATAAAGGTGGTGAATATGAATCCCCATTTGAAGCAATATGTGTTCAAAGTGGAATTAAACATATAACCTCGACACCTTATACGCCCCAACAAAACGGTGTTGCTTAGAAAGGAAAAAATTGGACATTAAAAGAAATGATGAATGCCATGTTATTGAAGTTCGGGATTACTGATAACATGTGGGGGAAGCCGTGTTTGTTGGCTAACTACGTGTTAAACAAAATACCTCGAAAGAAACAAGACAAAACTCCTTATGAACTATGGCATGGAAGAGTGCCAAGTTATAAACACTTGAGAGTGTGGGGGTGTCTTGCAAAGGAAGTAGCCAAATACCTCCTCCTAAAAAAGGTTAAGATTGGACCTAAAAGCTGTTGATTGATGTCAACACATAAGTCTATCAATCATAGGCCTAGGGCATAACACTAACACCAACTTGTAATTAAAGGTTACGACAAAAAAATAAGGCCTTAAAATTTTTGACACGTATTCTCCCGTCATGAGAATAACGTCAATAAGAGTTGTACTTGCAATTGCCGCGTTGAGAAATCTTGAAATACATCAAAAGGATGTAAAAACAGCCTTTCTAAATGGAGATTTAGAAGAGGAGATTTACATGGAACAACTAGGAGTTTGTTGCACATGGACAAGAAAACAAGGTGTCGCAAATTAGTAAAGTCATTATATGGCTTGAAACAAGCACCAAAACAATGGCATCAAAAATTTGATAATGCAATGATGCAAAGTGGATTTAAAATAAATAAATGTGACAAATGTGTCTATACTAAAACCACAGAAAATGGCTATGTCATTTTGTGTCTTTATGTAGACGACATGCTTATCATAGGGAGTTGTAATAAGATGATCAAATCCACAAAAGACATGTTGAATTCAAAGTTTGACATTTAAGTTATGGGACTTGCGGACGTAACCCTTGGAGTTAAAATTTCTAGAATATCCAACGGAATTGTGTTAAGTCAATCTCATTATGTGGATAAAATTCTTGAGAAATTTAGCCAGGATAGCCGATGGAATGAATAGCGAGTACTCCAATCGATCCAAATCTTCATCTTTGAAAGAATAGAGATGAGCAGGTGTCTCAATTAGAGTATTCGAGAATCATTGAAAGTCTAATGTACTTGATGAGTTGTACTAGGCCGGGATATTGCTTATACCGGTTAGCAAGTTAGGGTACACAAATAATCTGGAACAAATCATTGGAAGGGTATAGTAAGAGTACTAAGGTACTTAAGATATACTCGTGATTTTGGATTACATTACACTAGACATCCAGGGGTGATAGAAGGATATAGTGATGCTAATTGGATATCAGATATCAAAGACCCAAGGTCTACAAGTGGATATTTATTTACATTAGCATGTGCAGCTATATCATGAAAATCTTCTAAAGCCATTTGTTATGGCCAGATCAACCATGAAATGCGAGTTTATAGCACTAGATAAATGTGGTGAAGAAGTCGAATGGCTACGCCAATTTCTAGAAGATATTTCAAGATGGGAAAAGCAGGTGCCGACAAATTAGTATACATTGCGATAGCCAATCTGCGATTGGTAGGGCACAAATTCATATGTATAATGGTTAGTCTAGACATATACGTCGAAGATATAATACCATTAAACAACTACTTGCAATTGGCACCATATCTATTGACTATGTAAGGTCAAAAGATAATTTGACGGATCCGCTAACCAAAGGGTTAAGTAAAGAGATAGTTGCAAAGTTGACATTGGGAATGAGATTAAAGCCTCTTGAGAAGTTAAACACGGCGGAAAACCCAACCTAGGCGACCGGAGATCCCAAGATCTAGGTTCAAAGGGACAAACCTAACTGTTAAAAGACTTGTAGTGTCACTGTGGAGGTCAACCCTATACTTATTCCTTAAAGTGACATCCCGAGATGAATGAGGTTAAGCCTATGGCTTTTAATGATTCTTAGGCGAAGTAAACAAGTTACTTAAAAGAATCACGTATGTGAGAAAGAAGTAGAGGCCGCTTCGAGGAGAATTGTCTGAGGCTCAATTCTTAGACCTTCTCATAGGACCAGGCATTGTGATCCAGGGCCAGTAATGGACACAGCTATGAGAGATGAATTGTGTTAGGGAGATACTGTGTAAAGTATATGATCGGCTACACAAAAAGATAGCGGTTCAAAGGACATCGCGTCTACTGATTAGCGAGTAGAGTAAATATGCTTTTACAAGGGAAGGTTCAAAGGGCAAACCCCTACCTATCCTATACAAGTTTTCGACTGCCGGACTTTATCACCTATCCTCATGAATTTCCTTCATGTGGGGAATTGTTGAAAAAATAGTGTGTTTGAAGGAAATTAATGAATTATTTTCTCAAGGATAATTTTGTCAAATTACTTAATTGTTTATGTGTTTGTGTTTTGAAGAAAATTAATGGATTATTTACTCAAGGGTAATTTTGTCAAATTACTTAATTGTTTATGTGGTATGTTCTACTCCATGAGAATAAGAAATAAAATATTTATTTGTTCAAAATGGGTTTTGGATGAATTAAATATGAATGCTTAAAGTATGGGACCCACCTTTTGCTAATAATTTTGATTTTGTAAATTAAAAAATGTCTTTGATTTTGACTGATATGCTCGGCCCAGCAGAGTGATTGACTCGCCGGAGCATAGCATAGCAAATTGTCAAAAGATTCTGGACAGTCATGCTCGGCCGAGGAATATGCCTTGCTCGGCCGAGCAGTTCCTGGGCAAAAGTTTACGACGGCCGTGCTCGGCCGAGCAAGGCACATGACTCGGCCGAGCAGTTCCTGAGCAGATGTGTAACAGCCAAGTATTAAATGGGGAAAACTGAAACGAAAATCATTATGATTAATATTTTCGAATTAATGATTGTTTAATTTCGTAATAATATTATTTATTACATAATTAAAACCATATTTTCAGTTTTTGATCTTGATTTTGAACATGTATATAATGTTGTTTGTCAACAACAATAAAGAGAACTTTTTAGAAACTTGAGAACTAACTCACAGAAAAGAAAACAACTTGCTCCTGCAATCCTCTTCCATATTCTCTTGGTGCATATTGCTATTTTTTTCTTTGGCCTCCTAGCTTGCATTGTAACATCAAGAGGTGATCTAGTCCAAGCTCGATTTAGCTCGCCGGGATACTTAGGTGCAAAGTGCCTCAAATTCACACGTTCTATCTTGGGAGACAAGCGTCCCAACAAACTCAAGCATACTCGGTGAGGGAACGACTATGTCTTAAGGAGACAGTGGTTTTGATTGGACTCGTGCATCAACTTCAACAACTTATCCTTTATATTTTCAATTTCTTGTTATATTTTCAGTTTATTGTTATTTGGCCCAGTGGTATAATGGTGGCCTTTCGAAGGAGAGGTCACCGGTTCGATTCCCCCCAAGGGAAATCTTTGTGGTTTAATTTCTACCTTGGGTTTCAGGGTCCTTAGGAGTCCGAGGCACATCCAGGTGCGATTAAGGAAGACGGCCGGGCTTGCAACCTCAGTATGGGGAGTTCAAATCTTGACATGAGCACTGGAGCAGCCATTTGGTGATGTAAAAGTGATGTAATTGCCTAGGCAGGAGCAGCTGGAGCAGCCATTTGGTGTTGTAAGAGTGTAAATGCCTAGGCAGGAGTAGCTGGAGCAGCCATTTGGTGTTGTAAGAGTGTAAATGCCTTGTAGGAGGGCTCCCTTGGGAGTCGGGAGTATAAGGGTCTTTGCCCGCCTTAGGCTGCATAGAGCACGATCGCGATTTATCTCCCTTGATATCTTTGAGGAGCAGTGCATAATGGTCGGGATTGATCCGTGAAACAGGAAAACCTGGGTAATAATAATAAAAAGGCCACGATCTCTCCAATGTGGCACCCAGCTACCCTGTAGCGTCTCCTTCGGCGTGCGCCACTCCTGCATATTCGGTTTACGGACTGCGGCCACGAAGTTTCCGCATAAACTTCGGGGTTTTTGTTTTTAAGTGATAAGTCTTTGAAATCGATTTCGATTCGAAAATGGTGAATGATTAAGAGCGGCACAGCGCGAGATTACGAATTGGATAAGTTGTTTGATTTTGTATCCGAATTCATTATACGAAAGCAGGTTAAAAAAAAATTTAAAAAAATAAAAAAAATAAAAAAAAAAAAAAACCGTAAATGCAAAACATATTATTCCTCACCCATAAACTAAAAAAAAAAAATAAAAAAATTGGGAAGCCGGCAAATCGGAGGCATTAAGAGGCAATTTTACCACTTAAAAATTGAGAGGCATTAAGAACTTTAAGAACTAAAACAAAAAAAAAAAAAAAAACAAAAGGGCTGAATGGCTCAACCTCTTATTGGATCAGAGCTTTGCCTCTTAATAAGAGGCAAAATGAAAAAACAAACGACCCCTTCCTCTATTTGGCCTTCTTGCATCAAAAACTCAATCACAACTGGCTCCACTTGATTGCATGTTCTCCGGGCCCCCTTTGTTGTACACGCCTTTTCTTTTCTAGGCTCAATCCCTCTCACACAGACCGGTACAATCCAGTCGTATTTCATTGCATTTGGGTCTTAGATTGTTCCCATATGAATTGGATTGTTCTATTTATAGTAAAAAAATTTATCATAATTTTATAAATATCCGGATATATTTATGTAATTATAAAAATTATTATTTAAAATAATATTAATAACAATTTTTAGAATTACATAAAAATATCTAGATATTTATAAAATTATGATAAAAATTGACTCAATTGACAAAAAAAAAAAAATATCAAATTATTACTATTGTAATGGACGGAGGGAGTATATGTGAAATTAGATTTGCATTCATACTATAAAAAAATGCTCGCGAATGGGTTAGCAAGCACGGATTTGGGGCATGAAATTATTGAAACCGCAAATGCCTACTACAAAATGTAAGTAATCTATTGTATAAATGGTAGAATGGGTGAACAGTTGAATGAATAGTTTCAAATGGGTTTTTTCCCATTTTGCCTCATTACATTTGTTCCTTTCCCATTTTGTCCTTAAAAATTTTTTTTTTAAAAAAAAATTAAAAAAAAAAAACCCGTATCCTTGAACACGGACATGTACTAGTTATTTATAAATAACAAAAGGTGTAACTTATGTTTACACTTTTTAATCGAATGTAAACGTAACACGTACTCTATATTATAAAATGTTGCTCATCTAATATAAAAATACTACTGTTCAGCACTACCAGATCCGGGTTAGCATGAGTGTACATTTTGTGCAATCAAGGCTTTTTGTTAGTGTAAAATGATTTTCGGAAAATGATTTTCTGTAAAATATTTTTTGAAAAATGAAAATATTTTTCAAAAAATATTTTTATGTGTTTAATAAAAATATTTTTCATGTTAAATTTATTTTTAATAACTCTCTACCCCACCCACCACCCCCTGGCCCCTGACCCGACCCGACCCCACCCCTGCCCACGTTGGGTAAAAAAAATAAAAATGAATCATTTTACATTTCAGGGGTGGAGTTGGTGGCATGGATGGTGGTAGTGAGTGAAGTGGGATTGGGAGTTGTTAAAAATAAATTTAAAATGATTAATTTTTTTTTTACTCGACGGGGGTTGGGGGTGGGGTGGTGAGTGGAGTGGGGGAGGAGTTGTTAAAATTAAATTTATAATGATTAAATTTTTTTGAACCGAAGGGGAGGGGGGGGGGTTGGGGGTAGGGTGGATAACTTGGGGTGTATGAAATGTTAGGTGGGTGTGCATGTGAGGATGTTAATATTTTTCGAAAAATGCTTTACTTAAAAAAAATTCGTAAATCATTTTACTTAAAAAAGTGAAAAAAATATTTTTCAAAAAACATTTTTCAATGCTTAACAAACATGGAAAAATATAAAAAAATATTTTTCGAAAAACATTTTTCCCACACAAACAAACAAATAAACTGAGGTCAAGATTGATTCATTCCAAATATATACTACTCCATGTTAAGTAGATAGTACTCCCTCCGTCCCAGATCAAGGGTTATTGGGAAAATTTTGCGCTTTTTAAGAATTTTTTAAAAAATGAATAAAAGTTAAATGTGAAATAGGGAATAGTAGTTAATGATTGATTTTTTTGTAAATATGTTAACATTATAAGGATATAATGAATGATTTTTTTGTAATATAGGGTAGGGAATAGTAATTAATGATTGGTTTTTTAATAGGAGAGAGAATGAGTGGAATGAATAGTAAGTTAATGATTGGTTTTTTTATAAATATGTTAATTTTATAAGAGTATAATGAATGATTTTTTTGTAAATATATGAAGATAATAAGGATATAAATAGTATTCAAAAACTTATCATTTATGAAAAAAAAATTTTAATCTGAAACGGATCAAGAGGAAAAGTAGAATCCTTAATCAACCTGGAACTAAGGGAGTATTATTCTAAATATTTCAATATTTCAAATCACATCAACAAGACATGAGAAACTGGACATGAATGGATGTTTGTTTTGGCTGTATTACGACTTTATTTCAACAGTTTTGTTTGCAAGCATTAATTATTACTCCCTCCGCCCCTCTAATATTAGTACACTTTTCTTTTTGGGTGTCCCGCTAATATCCGCACACTTTTAAAAAGAAAACTTTATATTAATAAAATATTCACCTAACCCCACTCATTCTCTCTCCTACATTATTTTAATACTCACAACACCATTATAATTTATTACACCCTCCACTCATTCTCTCTCCACTCATTCTTTTACACTCACAACATTTTATTAAAATATCATATTCCTTAATTCCCGCATAAATAGTGTTTGTGCTAATACTAATGGGACGGAGGGAGTACATTGTACTATAAAGCAAAACTATGAAGCTTCATAATAGAAGTTCCTTCCTAGTACCATAACAAAACAAAAACCCCACATCTTGAACTACTCCCTCAAAATAAATATTATGAGTATGAAAAATAAATTCAAAAATAATAAGGTGGTTATTAATATGTAATTGTGAATATAGTAAGTGGGTCTCATTCACTATAATAAATATGCCTTTTTTCGGCACTTTTAAATCGGCACTTTATTTTGTGCCGCTAATTTTCAGCATTTCAACGAAAGTGTCGCTAAATTTTTGGCGTTTTTTGGAAAATGCCGCAAATTTCCGGCACTTTATTAAAAGTGCCGCTAATTTCCGGCATTTCAATGAAAGTGCCGCAAAATTTTTGGCGCTTTTTGAAAAATGCCGCGAATTCCCGGCACTTTATTAAAAGTGCCGGGAAATTTTCGACACTTCAGGAAAAGTGTCGAGAATTTCCGACAGTTTGATATAAGTGCCGCTAAATTTCCGGCAATTACTGAAAAGTGTCGCTAAATTTCGGCATTTATTGAAAAGTGCCGCTAATATGTGGTACTTTTTTGTAATTGCCCCATATTTCCCTGCACTTTTTGAAAAGTATCGCCTAATTTTAATATACTCCCTCCGTCCCGCTAATATCCGCACACTTTCCTTTTTGGGCGTCCCGCTAATATCCGCACACTCCCAAAAAGAAAACTTTATATTAATAAAATATTCACCCTACCCCACTCATTCTCTCTCATACATTATTTTAATACTCACAACACCATTATAATTTATTATTCTCTCCACTCATTCTCTCTCCACTCATTCTTTTACACTCACAACATTTTATTAAAATATCATATTCCTTAATTCCCGCGCAAACAGTGTTAGTGCGAAACTTAGCGGGACAGAGGGAGTATGCCCTTATTTAAAAATATTTGCTGTGTGTGAAACTGAACCGGATTAAATATAGTAAACAAAAATATTCTTTTTTCCCCTATTTTTTCAAATAACGTGATTGTTGATGTCAAAATATAAAAAACTTTCATAATTTTTTTATAAATAAATTTCAATGTTATACATAATTATACACATCTTTTATTCCAATATCTATCATGCTAGTTAATGAGATACTAGTATAATCGAAAAAAAAAAAAAGGGCTTTCAAACCGCCCCCTCTCTAAATATTAAAACGCCCCCACAATTGCAATTCGCCATTTTGTCTATCAACATTTAACCCTAAATTTGCCAATGTTATAATAACCTCCATTTTCCCCCCATTCCACATGGAGTCCGGCCGACTATTCCTCCATGTCGAGTACGCAATGGAGGCTGTCAAGCAAGGTTTTACCGCAATTGGTCTCCGATCCAAGACTCACGTTGTTCTTGCTTGTGTTAACAAGGCTAATTCTGAGCTTTCTTCTCACCAG
This sequence comes from Adenophora triphylla var. japonica, assembly GCA_022495995.1. Taxonomy (NCBI): domain Eukaryota; kingdom Viridiplantae; phylum Streptophyta; class Magnoliopsida; order Asterales; family Campanulaceae; genus Adenophora; species Adenophora triphylla. The sequence continues at coordinate 232,194 of JAFEMH010003105.1, read as the reverse complement.
AAGATCTTCAAGGTCGATGACCATATTAGAGTCACCATTGCCGGTCTCACTGCCGACGGTCGTGTTCTATCTCGATACATGAGATCTGAGTGTATTATTACAACTACATTTACGAGTCTGCTCTTCCTGTTGGACGATTGGTTGTTTAGCTCGCTGATAAGGCTCAGGTCTGCTTCTGAACTAACCCTAATTTATGTTTTCGTATGCTCATTTGTAATTGGACTTGCAATTGAGGAATTAGGGTTTAGTTTTGTGATTTAGGATTAATCTAATTGAATATGAATGGACTGTTAAATGAAAATCTCAAAACGACACCAAATGTAGGCTAATTGTTTGATTGTCCAGCCACTGCCTTGAAAATCAATGTGTTTCTGTACATTTTACAAAATGATTTAGGTAAATTATACTCCCTCCGTCTCAGAGTTAATGTCCAATTCTAACTTTAACTTTGAGGGGATTCAAGAAAGTTGGGAGTTAAGCATATTGAATCGAGAGGGGATTCAGAGTATCCAAATTTGGATCTAAGCAATATGAACACGCCTTCCAATCATCAAAATATAATTTTTGAGGACTTCAAACTAACTTCTGCACAGAATCACCCGAGGAAATCATTCCAAAATGCTGAACGGCATTATCGTAAAACGCCACTCACAGATGCCATTCTCTCTGGCCAAGAACAGTATGGATCACCTTAGACATTAGAATTCCTTAACAGAATAAGGGAAAAGAGCAAGTTGCGTCAGCAGTCCCTTCCACGGGACTTATCTGGCCCTTGTTTTGGCTACTCTGATAATATATCAAAGTCTGCAAAGAGAAAAAGTCCGTCTATTCTTGACTTCTACAGGTAGGTATCGAAGGGGCAGCACTCCGGTGCAAACTGGTGATCGCAAAAGGCAAAAGCAACCTGTACTGCCATCAAGCTCATCCAAAATTGAGAAAGGACCACCTGCCTCTCTTCAAACATGGACTCCGGTAGATAAAAGAGCCAGACGTGTGAGTTATCTATGTTCCTATATCATAAAATTAGTATGTTGTTTGTGATGTATACATTTTCACTGTTATTTAATCTAATGCAGAGGCTATCTTTTGCAACAAATGGGACCCAAGGCCAAACTAAGCCGGTTTGGCTTGACAAGACTGCTCAAACACCAAAGAAAAGATGTTAAATAACGTATGATAAACATACCATTAAGACATGTATAATGTCTAAATCATTTGCTATTTTGTTTACAGGTTTGTTTTCACATTTTATAAAGCCGAAAATTGTATGTGTCACCTTGGATTGCTCAGAAGTGTTTGTAAGTGGTCAAAGGGGCAAGTTTCTGAGCACTTGTATAGAAGCTGAACAAAGAGAAGACCTAAGTAATTCACCATGCTATGTCACACCATCGTAAAGAAAGGCTCCAATTAAAACTGGTATCTTGAAGGAGCTATTTAAGAGGTCAATACGTACAAGACAAATGGGTTGGCAGTTTAGGAAATGAAAGTGCATTAACGTGTGACTTGCTTAATACATTTTTTTACGGAGGGAGTATTTGTTTTGGAATACTTCCAATCAAATTGGATTGCTTCTTCTGAACTATAAATTTTAAAGTTTTATTTCTGACGTCCTTCTGATGCTCCTTTTATTGTGGCTATACCTTTATAATGGAAACTACATCGAAAGTAGTACAAGTCACACACTTTATTATATTTGATTTTTTTTAAATCCTAGTCACTAAGATCTTGATCTGTGTACCTCTTAAGTTTGGGAGGGAGGTGTTGGAAAAAAGTGCATTTTGAAGGAAATAATGAGTTATTTTCTTAATTTGTTATTTGTTAAAATGACAAATTGATTGTTGGATTGTGTTCTACTCCATGAGTACATTGAAATCATATATTCATTTGTCCAAAATGGTTGAGAAATGAATGAGATATGAATGCTCAAAGTTAATGGGTTGGAATGGGTAAAATGTGGTTATCCCACATTGGAAAAAGATGGAAAAGTGGCTTGGTTTAAATACTCCTACACTTTGGTAGGGAGTAAGATTGTGGTACATAGAGGCTCTCTCTCGCGCACAGGTGCGCAGGGGGGGGTGCAAATCATGGACCGAAATAGGCTTCGGACTACCGAACTCATGTGCATGCGCGTCCTGCGGACACGAATGTAGCTCCGAAATTGCCGGTCCGCGCGAGCCCACTTTTTGCATTTTTTTTTAAAGAAAATTGACCCAATGGAAACAGGAGTGAGGCGGGCGCCGCCATAGCCGAGGCGGGCGCCTCGAGGACGTAAGATGCGGCCCCATTGGAGAGACTCCGAGGCGGGCGCCTCGCGTTCCCGAGGCGGGCACCGAGCTCCGGCCGTACGGGAAAAATGATTTTACAATGTTTGTAGCTTTCGAATTTGTTAATGAATGTGTAAAATCAACGCCATATAAGCTTGATCAAAGGGAGTTTATGAGCCAAGTTATGCAATCATGTTGATTAATTGCAATATTCATTGAGGAAATTAAAAACGTGGTTTTAATTTCTAGAGCAGTTTTCCTATGGAGAATTGTATAAATAGAACACAACAACAAAGGGAAAAGACACAGATTTTCCAAATTCTCTCCACCATCGATTTGTTGCATATTGTTCATCTTTTCCTTGGCCTCCCGCATAAATGCATTGTGGTGATAACGTCCAAGCATCGACTTCAATTCGCCGGAGGTCTAATTGTGCAACCACCGTCCGGTTACTCCGTTTCATCCCGGGAGGCAAGCGTTCCATAACAACTCAAGCACAACGTGGTGAGGGGGCGTAATTTGTCTTAAGGAGAGTGTGATTTCACACGACTCGGACATCTTCGACAAATTTTTTCTTTCTCTTGTATTTTCTATTTCGTTTTAAATTAGTTTCTATATAATTCCAAGAGATTTTGTAATAGTTATTCCAACAATCTTAAGACAAATTATTGTCTCTTTCGTTGGAAGGAAAACTATTTAAAACAAAGTGAACTAAACTTGTTTGTTTTGTTTCGTATGGCTACTCAATCAAACGTGGAAACCAACGCCGGGAACAACTCCGAGAATCCTCGTGTGGAGGAAGCGCTTCGTGTGGAAACCAACTCTCAAAGGGTGGTTGTCCAAACCTGTTTCGAACCATCATGGTGAGAAACCGGAAAAGTTTGTTGGCCAAGACTTTAAAAGATGGCAACAAAAGATGCTTTTCTATTTGACTACCTTGAACTTGGCGAGATTTCTTAAGGAAGATCCGCCAAAGTTGGGTGAGAATGAGACGGATGGGCAAGCCATCTCGGCTCTTGATGCTTGGAAGCATTCCGAGTTTCTTTGCGAGAAATTACATCCTTAATGGATTGTCGGATACGCTATACAATGTGTATAGTGTTAAGAAAACTGCAAAGGAACTTTGGGAGTCCTTGGAATATAAATATAAGATCGATGACGCGGGCACAAAGAAATTCATTGTGGGCCGTTTTCTTGATTACAAAATGGTGGACTCAAAAACTGTTAAAAGTCAAGTGGAAGAGTTGCAAATAATCATTCATGAAATTCATGCCGAAGGGATGGTAATTAGTGAAAACTTTCAAGTGGCGGCAATAATTGAAAAGTTGCCTCCCGCTTGGAAAGATTTCAAGAATTATCTTAAACACAAACGAAAGGAAATGAATGTTGAAGCGCTTGCTATTCGTCTTCGGATTGAGGAAGAGAATATGATTGCGGAGCAGAAGTTGAATAATCTTCTTGTGGCGAAAGCCAATGTTGTGGAGCATGTTGATAGCTCCAAAGGCTGATCGGCAAGGCAAATGGCAAAGCTAAAGGCAAGTTTGGTCCCAAAAGGGTGGTTCTAGTTTGAAGCCAAAGGGAGGAATCTCCAAGAAAAAGTTCGGTGGAACTTGTTACAATTGTGGCATTGTGGGCCACAAGTCTTCCGAGTGTAGGAAGCCAAAGAAACAAGCAAACATGGTGGATGTCATCTCGAATGAAGTTTCCGATATGCACTTGGCGGCGGTAATTTCTGAGGTGAATTTGGTGGGTTCAAACCCAAATCAGTGGTGGATTGACACCGGTGCTACTAGGCATGTTTGCTCAAACAAGGAAATGTTTAGTAGTTTTGAAGCCCTTGAAAATGGTGAGAAATTGTTCATGGGAAATTCGCCACCTCCGATGTGAAAGGTCAAGGAAAGGTGGTGCTGAAGTTGACTTCCGGGAAAGAGTTGACTCTCAACAATGTGCTCTATGTGCCCGAAATCCGGAAAATCTGTGTCCGGATCGCTTTTGATTAAGCATGGGTTTCGTGTTGTGTTTGAATCCGATATGGTTACTTTGTCTAAAAGTGGAATGTTTGTAGGCAAAGGTTATGTTTGTGATGGTATGTTTAAGCTTAGTGCTATGGTTGTTAAAAGCAATGTAATGGCTAACAAGCCTAAGATGAATGTGATGAATAAGAATAATTCTTCCGTTTACTTGCTTGAGTCTTCCAATTTGTGGCATGGTAGACTAGGACATGTTAACTATGATACTATACGTAGATTAATTAACATGAATTGCATACCAAAATGTAAAATAGACTACAAACATAAATGTGAAACTTGTGTAGAGGCAAAGTTTACAAAACCTCCGTTCCATTCGGTTGTAAGAAATAATGAACCACTTGAGTTGGTTCATACGGATTTATGTGACTTCAAGTCAACACAAACACGAGGGGGCAATAAGTACTTTATGACTTTTGTTGATGATAGCACAAAATATTGTTATGTGTATCTTCTCAAAAGTAAAGATGAGGCTATAGAGAAGTTTGTTCTCTATAAAAATGAAGTTGAAAATCAACTCAACCGGAAAATAAAGGTCATAAGAAGTGATCGTGGTGGTGAGTATGAATTCTCTTTGAAGGTATTTGTGCTCAACATGGGATAAAACATGTTACAACACCACCATACACCCCACAATCCAATGGAGTTGCCGAGCGGAAAAATCGGACTCTAAAGGACATGATGAATGCCATGTTAATAAGTTCGGGGTTACCGGATAACATGTGGGGAGAGGCCGTCTTGTCGGCAAATTATGTGTTGAATAAAATGCCCCGAAAGAAAATAAATAAGAGCCCCTATGAATTGTGGCATGGAAGAGTGCCATCATACCAATACATGCGAGTGTGGGGGTGTCTTGCAAAGGTTTCAATACCACTCCCAAAAAGGTGAAAATTGGACCAAAAACTATTGATTGCATATTTATTGGGTATGCTCACAATAGTAGTGCTTATAGGTTTCTTGTGCATGAATCGAAGATTCAAGATATACACAAGAATACTATAATGGAGTCAAGAAATGCTTCTTTCTTTGAGAATGTGTTTCCGTGCAAAAGAGATGATGCAAGTTCATCTAAACGGAGACATGATTCAATAGAAGAAGAAGAAGTCGAAGGAACAAATCATCATGATGAAAATGATGAAGCAGAGGTAGAACCTCGATCTGAGCAAACGAGGTAGGGTAGAAAAATCTTTTGGCCTGCATTTTCTAACCTATATGCTTGAAAGTGAACCACAAAGTTATAAAGAGGCCGTGAGCTCTTCCGAAGGACCTTTGTGGAAAGAGGCCATTAAAAGTGAGATTGATTCCATTTTACAAAAATCACACTTGGGAATTAGTGGATCTTCCTCAGGAAGTAAACCACTAGGATATAGGTGGATTTTTAAAAGGAAAATGAAGACGGATGGAACAATTGACAAGTATAAGGCAAGACTTGTAATTAAAGGTTACAAGCAAAAGGAAGGCCTTGATTACTTTGATACATATTCTCAGTTACGAGAATAACATCCATAAGAATTGTACTTGCAATAGCCGCATTGCGGAATCTTGAAGTACATCAAATGGATGTTAAAACAGCCTTTCTAAATGGGGATTTAGAAGAGGAAATTTACATGGAGCAACCGGAAGGATTTTCTCATACGGGGCAAGAAAATAAAGTGTGCAAGTTAGTAAAGTCATTGTATGGCTTGAAACAAGCACCAAAACAATGGCATCAAAAGTTTGATCAAGCCATGATGGAAAGTGGATTTAAAATAAATGAATGTGACAAATGTATCTATGTTAGAGACACGGAAATGGCTACGTCATTTGTGTCTTTATGTAGATGACATGCTTATCATAGGAAGTTGTGATAAAATGATAAAGTCCACTAAAGATATGTTGAACTCAAAGTTTGACATGAAAGATATGGGGTTAGCCGACGTAATCCTTGGCGTGAAAATTTCAAGAATGTCAAATGGACTTGCTTTAAGCCAGTCACATTATGTGGATAAAATTCTTGAAAAATTCAGCAAGGATGACTTAGCTATTGCTAGAACCCCAATAGACATGAGTCAACATCTATCAAAGAATAGAGGTGACACAGTTTCTCAAGTTGAATACTCGAGAATCATTGGAAGTCTAATGTACTTGATGAGTTGTACTAGACCAGATATTGCTTACACGGTTAGCAAACTGAGTCGGTATACAAGTAATCCCGGAGCGGAACATTGGAATGGTATAGTGAGAGTACTAAGGTACTTAAGATATACTCGCGATTATGCTTTACACTATGCTAGACATCCAGCGGTAATTGAAGGGTATAGCGATGCTAATTGGATATCCGATATAAAAGACTCAAGGTCTACAAGCGGATTTGTATTCACATTAGCAGAGTCGCTATATCATGGAAATCTTCTAAACAAACGGTTATAGCTAGATCCACGATGGAATCTGAGTTTATAGCGTTAGATAAATGTGGTGAAGAAGCCGAGTGGCTACGCCAATTTATAGAAGATATTCCAAGATGGACGAAGCCCGTGCCATCAATATGTATACATTGTGATAAGCCAATCGGCGATTGGAAGGGCACACAATCATATGTATAATGGTAAGTCTAGACACATTCGTCGAAGACATAATACCATTAGACAACTACTCTCAATCGCACAATATCCATTGACTATGTTAAGTCAAAGGAAAATTTAGCGGATCCGTTAACCAAAGGGTTAAATAGAGAGTTAGTTGAAAGCTCGACGAGGGAATGGGACTAAAGCCTCTGAAAAGTTAAACACAAACGGAAAACCCAATCTAGATGACTGGAGATCCCAAGAACTAGATTCAATGGGACAACCTAGCTGTTAAAAGACTTGTAGCGTCACTTTGTGGGGGAATCTACCCCAAGTCCATTCCTATTAGTGACATCCCGAAAGGACAAGGATAAGTCCGTATGGCTTTTAATGATTCTTACGCGTCGAAAATTCGAGCGGGGTAATACGGGTTACCTTTAAGAAATCACCTATGTGAGAGAGAAGTGGGGCCGCTTCGAGGAGAATTGTGTGAGGCTCAATTCTTAGACCCTCTCGCAGAACCAGGCGTATGTTCAGGGCCATGATTGAACATAGCTATGAGAATTGAAGTATGTTAGGACGATACTTGTGTCAAGCATATGATCGGCTACACAAAAAGCATAACGATTCAAGGACATCGCGTCTATCGATTTGCGAGTAGAGTAAATATGCTTGTACGAGCGAAGATTCAATGGGCATTCCCACATCTTCGTATGCAAGTTTTCGTCTGCCGGGCTTTATCACCAATTCCGCATTATTCCTTCATGTGGGGGATTGTTGGAAAAAAGTGTGTTTTGAAGGAAATAATGAGTTATTTTCTTAATTTGTTATTTGTTAAAATGACAAATTGATTGTTGGATTGTGTTCTACTCCATGAGTACATTGAAATCATATATTCATTTGTCCAAAATGGTTGAGAAATGAATGAGATATGAATGCTCAAAGTTAATGGGTTGGAATGGGTAAAATGTGGTTATCCCACATTGGAAAAAGATGGAAAAGTGGCTTGGTTTAAATACTCCTACACTTTGGTAGGGAGTAAGATTGTGGTACATAGAGGCTCTCTCTCGCGCACAGGTGCGCAGGGGGGGTGCAAATCATGGACCGAAATAGGCTTCGGACTACCGAACTCATGTGCATGCGCGTCCTGCGGACACGAATGTAGCTCCGAAATTGCCGGTCCGCGCGAGCCCACTTTTTGCATTTTTTTTTAAAGAAAATTGACCCAATGGAAACAGGAAGTGAGGCGGGCGCCTCGCCATAGCTGAGGCGGGCGCCTCGAGGACAGAAGATGCAGCCCCATTGGAGAGACTCCGAGGCGGGCGCCTGGAGGGGTCGGGGCGGGCGCCTCGTGCGCAGCTGTTCACTCCAGAATCGTTTCAGCCTTCCCGAATCGCAGTAATTAAAGTGCAAATTCATGGATTATTATTGCAATATTCATTGAGGAAATTAAAAACGTGGTTTTAATTTCTTGAGCAGTTTTCCTATGGAGAATTGTATAAATAGAACACAACAACAAAGGGAAAAGACACAGATTTTCCAAATTCTCTCCACCATCAGATTTGTTGCATATTGAAATTCTTTCCCTTGGCCTCCTGCATAAATCATTGTGGTGATAACGTCCAAGCATCGACTTCAATTCGCCGGAGGTCTAATTGTGCAACCACCGTCCGGTTACTCCGTTTCATCCTGGGAGGCAAGCGTTCCGTAACAACTCAAGCACAACGTGGTGAGGGGGCGTAATTTGTCTTAAGGAGAGTGTGATTTCACACGACTCGGACAACGACAACTTCATTTTCTTCTCTTGTATTTTCTATTTCTGTTTTAAATTAGTTTCTATATTTCCAGCAAAGATTTTGTAATAGTTATTCCAACAATACGTGGTAATTGTATATGCAATACATGATGCAAGCTTAGCAACAGCTATGTACACATACATTGTTTCATAATCTCGCTATGCTTATTGGATGGTGCATTATATTATTAAACTAGTAAAAGTTCGTGTCCGAGGACACGTGTTTTTTATTTTTTTTTTAATTTAAAATTTTTTTAAGGGTAAAATGGGAAAGGGACAACTTAGTGAGAGCAAAATGGGAAATTTGGCATTTGATACTGTTCATAATACTGTTCACCCACCTTTGTGATTTATATTATAGATTACAATTCCCTTTGTCGCTATATAAATGATAAAAAAAAAATCAAATTTACTTTTAATTAAAAAGTAAATTTAAGATTTTTTGATCACTTATTTTAGAATATACTCCCTCCGTCCAGTTACATACTTCACACTTTTTATTTTGGGCGTCCAATTACATACTTCACACTTTGTCTCCTACATTATTTTAATACTCACAACACCATTATAATTTACTATTCCCTCCACTCATTTTCTCTCCTATTTTACTTTTACACTCACAACATTATATCATTATTTTTTTCCTTAATCCACGCGTAAACAGTAACTGTGAAACATGTACTTGGACGGAGGGAGTAAGTTGTATTGAAGTGTTGAATGTTGAATGTTGATGTTGCATTACAATATCGGAGAATAATAAAATGCATGAATTTCTATCCAACTCATTTCACAATGGTACACACAAAAAAGGAGCAAATGATAAAGATAAAGAGGGAATATATATCTAAGGACTAAGCTTAGCCTAGCTCCTTCATCAGCCATGCAAGAGGTGATAATTTGTGTATATTTAATGGTGATATATTGATAAAATATGGAGAGGCAAAATATATATTATTTATTATTTTCGTAACAAAAATTTATATAAACTAGAGAACTCATATTTATAATCAAAACATACGGGTCCTAATGTTATAAGGATTCTAACAAATCTCTCATTATTCTAATAGTAAATATAATTATAATTGAAAATACTTCTAATTAATATAACTTTCATAAGTTGGCTCAATACCAACTTAGATAACTAAATAATTTCTTTCCTTGAGAATATCTCTCAATATTCTAACACCCTCCCTCAAGTTGAAACATCTACAATATAGATTTTCAACTTGCCAAAAAGAAATTAAAATTGGGAAAGGTATATAATAATATTAATAATAATAATAATAATAATAATAATAATAATAATAATAATAATAATAATAATAATAATAATAATAATAATAATAATAATAATAATAATAATAATAATAATAATAATAATTAAAAAATCTGCAGTAGCGAAAGTTGATGTTGTACCAAATTAGATTTTCTTTTTAATCAATCTTAATCGTGTGCACAACTTGTGCCCGCATATGTCTTCTTTTTTTTCAATCTTCGTTTTTATAGTGTGACACGTAATCATCATTTTTATAGTGAACTACAATTAATCACCATTTTTATAGTGAACGGCAATTAATTATTTTGAAGATGGAAGCGATGTTAATATGGTTAATCATCGTTTTTAGAGTGAACGACACTCAATCATCGATTTTAGAGTGAACGACAATTAATCATTGTTATTATATTAAACGACACTGAATAATTGTTTTTATAGTGAACGACACTCAATAATCATTTTTATAGTAAACAACACCTAATTATTTAGAAGATGTAAGTGATATTAATATGATTTGTGGTGGCCTGACCTTCATATATGGTGGTGGCCAGAATATGTGGGGGAGAGACAATTCTTGCTAAAGGAAAAGAAAGGGCAATAGATTTATTTTTATTTTTTGATAAAAGTTTAGTACATTGATTGGTGGATAGAAGAGTGATATGAAGATGTACCATAATCTTATGATTAATATCTTTGATTATCAATGATATCACATGGATGAAACATTAAAGATTAGTTTATCATGTCACAATTCTCTCGTGAGAACCCCGATCCGAAACCTACACGTGTCCCGAGCTGGAGCGTCCTCAAACTAACCCAAATTTTCTTAACTTTTAAAACTTTGATTTAACTTTCAAATATAAACACAATTGTCATAACCATTTCAAAATAACTCTACACATTTCTACGATGGAGAAAGAGTTGACAAACTTTGAAAGTAATAAACCGTTTTAGTTACAAAAAGACATCGGTTATGACGTAAAATTAAAGTTTATAAATACAACTCATTAAATGAATTATACCAAAATACCCTTTCCACGCCAACCTAATCATACCCCGACAAGTCCCAAAATATTACTTCCAAACTCCTCACCGCCCTTACTTGGCCGGTCCGCCTGTCTCGGAATCTAAAAACATTAAAGGGAGAGGGGTGAGAATAAATCTCAGCAAGCTATTATGAATGCAGCAATATGCCATATAAGATGCAACACATAACAAGTTGCATACAACCCATTGGAAAAGCTGTAAACACCTTCCATTACCTTGGTTTACCTTTTCCCGTCTGAATAATAGTCGTACAACATTGGGTATAATAATACTCCAATCTTGGGTGAGCTGCTTAAGCAATACTCACATCTTATAAGACCCGTTTTTCAGGTAACCATATAAGATAGTAGCAACTCTGTAAGGCTTTTGGCTCAATACAGATGTTATACCCCAACCTGTGGCCACAGAAGGGGACGGTCACAGATATAACATAATCCGATCACATTAGGTCACACTTTCATAATTGATCGTATTATGTTATACCCCCAACATCAGCTGATTAACACATTATCAAGCACATAATTGTTACTTGAAATATAATCCACAAAGGGGATAAACAATATAGCCACATGGTAAAATATACTCATGTTCAACCAATATCATAGTGCAACATTTAAGCAATATAACCACATGGTAAAATATACTCATGTTCAACCAATATCATAGTGCAACATTTAAGTGATACACTATACATAGCACAATCAATGAATATGAGATCAAATAAGGTAACAATATAACCGAATAATCCACACTTGGGATAACGATATAATAATATGCCACATAATCCACCCTTGGAATAACAATGTCACCATGTACCATAAATCATTCCTATGAAGTCATTACACAACCTCGGATATCCTTAATAAAAATTCACGATCTACTTCCCAAGTTCGAACCACATTGGTGAAGTACGAATCAAGCTTAACAACCATTTTCCGGACAATTCCATGTTACGAGGTCTCTATGAAGGTTCAAGTTCAATTTACCAAGTTGGAGTCACATTGGTTACGATGCCAAACAAGGCTACCAAGCATTTTCTAGTGTCTTTATGACTACAGGTTAATTAGGTGGAAAAATGGTAGATTAAAGTGAAGAAAGGAAGCAAAAGTGGAACGGAATGGAGCGGAGACCCTTTGAGAGTAAAAAGGACTTTTGCGGTATTTTAAGAAATCAAAAGTTCAATTTATTGGAGGACCTAATGGGAATTACGGAAGAAAAATGGGTAAATGCTGAAAAACAGAGTGGGTGCGCACCCGATCCTGGTGGGCGCGCACCCGGTCTTAGTGGGCGCACACCCGATCCTGGTGGGCGCGCGCCTGGAAGTGACCAGAATGAAAGCGGGAGCGCACCCGGTCCTAGTGGGCGCGCACCTGATATGTGCGAACAAAGGCATAAAAAGGGGGTTGCTAACTTCACCAAAACTCATTCTAAACCATTCTAATCCAAGTAAGATGGATTTAACCCACTTACAACTTAGTTATTCTATCCATTACACTACTACATTTCATTTTTAGCATTCTTATCTCTACTTAAACCATATCATTTTACTCTTTATCACTTCCATGAACAATAACACCACATTTTATATAAACTAACAAATTCCTCAATCCAAAAAGGTTTTCCCAAGCATCAAATAGTCATTAGAACAACAATAACAACATTAAATCTTCATGAACATTTAAAGAAGGGAAGGTTCATAATAACTCACCTTAGGATTTTAGGATGAAATAATGATCTTCTTAGCTTGATAGATTCCCCTAGTTGTCTCAAGCTCAAAAGTACTCTTGGATTTGAAAATGAAGGAGGATTCACTTGGAAATATTTGGGTGATGAAGTTTTCATGGGAAGGTTTCCATGGAGGTTTCTTTTGCTAAGGAAGAAGTAAATAAAATGAAGGAGGAAGGATGGGGAGGTAAGGGAAGAGTATGGGAGGAGCATGGCCCTTTTTGACTAATGAGGGAAAAGGGTTGAGGGAAGTAAGGAGAGTTGGACACTTGGAGGGTTTAGGAGGAAGTAAGAAATTGGCCCCCCACAATTAACTAAAAGCTTTCCCAATATTTAAATTAAATCCTCTATTCTAATTCTCTATTCTACACATTTTAATCTCATCTTACACTTTATCTATTTTTTATTTTTGTATTTCCCCCTAGAACATTATTGTATTTCCCAAACATCTCAACCCAATATAAGAAATTACAGATAAAAATGAACACATAATATTATCAATAATATTAAAAACATATAATATTATACTAAAACTAGTGTCCAGGGTTAGGGTCGTTACACTCACTCTCCCTTAAAGAAAATTCGTCCCGAATTTGACTGGTACTTACCTAAATGTTCAACCCGCCTCGGTTACTTATGTATAACTCAGGCTCCAATTCCCAAATAGATTCTTCAATGTTGTGATTCCTCTCCAAGATTTCTAATTCCATTAACGATACGGTATTACAGCCTAATGTTCCAAGAATACCATGCAATTATCACTAATCCGAATTTTCACGACCTCAATAAAATATAAATAAATAAAAGTATTACAACTTATGTCACCAATTATATTACGATATTACCCTTAAAACTTCAAAGACTCTATAAACTGCTCCAAGCCAGCCTATAAGTCAAATCACCAACCTTTTCTAAAACTTCAAATGGATTAACAAACTTTGGCGCCAATCTACCTTAGGCCTTGCTTCACTAACCTCACCCCAACAAATTAGAGATCTATATTTTCTTCCCGAACAACGCCTCATACAGTTTTTATCTCAATGTTAGAATGATAACTGTTATAATACGCACCTAACCAATGGTAACCATACATCCTATCGACTACTAAAATCCATTGTACATGCCCGTAGCATATCCTCAATAATAAGTAATGATTCCTCAGATTTTCACAAAATTAGACTTAATAGCATCCATACATTCCAAAAGGACTTCCCAAATGATGTCTATCCAATCCATTTACTACTATGGGTTTATAAAATCAAACTATCCCCTAACATATATGAGGACTTGGTCAAAGAATCTCATCACTATACACATATATAATGAGTAAAAAATACAATCAACTTTCTATAATCAAAACAACACACTCCTTTTTACTTCCAAGGTAATCCCATCATAAAATCCATCCTGATAATACTATCAAGTTCAATCTAGAACTCTAAATATTTTAATAAATCTTCTAACATCAATATTTTATTTTCACATTTATGACCAAATTACCTTAAGTCTTTGACTTACTTGAAACGTGTTATTTCAATTATCTCGTCCGAAATTCTCATAATACAAACATTAAACAACTGTCCATGGAATAATAAATATGGACATGCTAATAAGACCCTGATCCCATACACGGAATATTAATCTACCCTATTTCACAATTCAATGTTCCAATTATGTTCAGGTCCAGTGACAGATCAATATTCAACTCAAATGGTTGGCCGCCCACAACGGAGCCGATCCAACTCCAATACAAAAATCGAGTCCACTACGACCGTCACATTAATAACCCCACAATTTATCAAATCATTTCTCGGATTAAGACTTTAATATAATTAATCACTATAGGGGATCTAGGTTGCCTTTCTACTTGCTTCTGTACAAATTATATCTTTAGAATATCAAGTCTTTCTAAAATTTACAACATCTGTCAGAATTCCAAAGGATAGATAAAAAGAGATCCAGGGAGACTCGAATGGTTTATTTATTTAAAACCGGCCCATACCAGTTTTAATTAACTAAACCACTCAAAATTTTAAGAAATTTTGAAAAGATTGATAAGCTAACAAAACTAACTCGAGTGATTTAATTAACTACAACCGTCCCATACCAGTGGTAGATAATTAAATTACTCACAGATTTTAATGTACACAAAAATAGTTCACTGACTTTAATAAATCAATATATCCCCGAAGGGCACCATTGCTCATACCGAAGTTCAATATACAATCCAAAGTTGTAAAGCACATTTAAAACAATTCCAACAAAATTTTCTTGTTGACCTCTATTTATAGTGTAGCCACCACTCATAATATTTATACTTAGTTAAATTATCCATAAGAAAATAAAATCTCGTAATACTAATACTATCTTATATAAATAACACTAAAACATTCATTAAGATAATAAACTTGGTAAACCATCCTCAATTCCCTAATTCCTCAAGTTGAAAATTTAACACTTTTACTTAATTTGAGTCATCTATTCCCTACCTTTGATATTGGTATTGTACTTAGTAACAACGTATTGCATACATCAAGTTTCCGATCAAATACCATGATTTCCTAATAAGAAAATAGAGTTGAAACTCACATAGATCAATCATCCCCGAATTGCAATTAAACCTTAACAGTGTAAACTAACTTACCTCTCGATAACCCTCAACAAACTCAAAATCCGTATAACGTAAATACTTTCCCAAGCATCACACAAATCTCTCATATGAGTCGCGCAACTAAGTAAACATATAGGGTGTAATCATCCTAAAGTATCCTGCCTTCCAATAAGATTTATCCTCATTTTATATTTTCAACTAATGATAACCATTTCCCAAGGTAAACCATATACATATATCACCAATTCCTGAAGTTGATCATATAAGTCACAATTAACTATATCTATTATACCTCTTCTCATTTACCCTATTTACTTCTCCATAACTAATACACAACCACAAATCAAAACGGTCATACAAGATACAAATGTTGTCTTAAGTATATCCTTACAACAAATATTCACTGTAATTGTAACACCCCGAAATTTCAACTAATAACCATTGAGTATTCTACTAGTTTCTAAAATCAGTCATACAAATCATCAACAAGTGATAACGAATACTTATTCTTCACAGTTACCAATTTGAGATCTCCATAATCTATAAATAACCACCAAGTATCATCTTTTCTAAATATAGTACTAATTTATCCTTACGGAGATTCGCTAAGCTAATTATCTTTTTATTAAATAATTTCCCCAAGTTTAATCATCAATTCCATCATTCCAATTAGTGTCCTCTATCTAGGGACCCGAATACCAAAATAGTACCTTATCTCAACTCAAAGCCTCAATATCCTGGCATGATACCTGATGGAAACCCATTTTGAAACTCACATGGAAAACACCACTTGGTCAACTTATAGGGTGATATCACCTACAAGAATCTCTGGTTTCCTATTCAAATTAGTAGCAAGAATACAATCAATCTCTCAATAGAGAATATACTTATAGCACAAAAGGCAAATATATGTCAGTCCTATAAGAGCTCGTGCTCGCGATATCTTATAAACCATATAATCCCACTTAGACTATCACCTTCAATACTAGTCTCATATATCTAGTTTCCACCACGAGGCACAAATGTATAAACACTCACGCAAGTTATACAACCATAAATCACTCTTAATCAGGCCATATACCTAACCTCAACTAAGAGTTCACCAATTTATTTACCACCGGTTCATGAGATAATTCAAGTGTCTTTTACTTAAATATAACACATAACCCAAATAACCTTCACATTCCTTAGGCCCTACTTTTGACATTTACGCATATATAACATCATATCAATTAATGACCTATCCGCCTCAACTACACATGTAGGCAATTCAAACATAGATAAGGAGACTCGCTTCTTGCGACAGTCCTCCTCAAACACAATAACTACTCCAATGATTCAGGTCAATATAACAATAATTCACGTATTGGTATCTCTATCACATTCACCGGCAATCCATGCCCACTTAATCACAATTACCATGATAATCAAGAATGATTCGAGGTACTCTCCCATAAGAGTAGAACCTCCAGCACATAAGGCAACTCTTGGGCCATTTATGCAAATATAAGAGAAATATAATGCCACATGAGAACGAAATGAACGAAAATCTAGAAAAGTATGACCCCTAACTCCGGAGACAGGTAGTATACCTCAAATGATTATGGAGGAATATATCTCTCCATATTGCTCACATTTCCATGATTCTTTGGTTGGTCATTATCATTTTCGGTCATTGGACAAATTCCTGCATTAAACCATCGACGTCAGTTATCACACACTCTTACTCAGCTAGACTCTACCCGAGAACTCTAACCGAGCTCTGATACCAACTGTGAGAGCTCCGACCCGGAACCTACACGTGTCCCGAGCTGGAGCGTCCTCAAACTAACCCAAATTTCCTTAACTTTTAAAACTTTGATTTAACTTTCAAATATAAACACAATTTTCATAACCATTTCAAAATAACTCTACACATTTCTACGATGGAGAAAGAGTTGACCAACTTTGAAAGTAATAAACCGTTTTAGTTACAAAAAGATATCGGTTATGACGTAAAATTAAAGTTTATAAATACAACTCATTAAATGAATTATACCAAAATACCCTTTCCACGCCAACCTAATCATACCCCGACAAGTCCCAAAATATTACTTCCAAACTCCTCACCGCCCTTACTTGGCCGGCCCGCCTGTCTCGAAATCTAAAAATATTAAAGGGAGAGGGGTGAGAATAAATCTCAGCAAGCTATTATGAATGCAGCAATATGCCATATAAGATGCAACACATAACAAGTTGCATACAACCCATTGGAAAAGCTGTAAACACCTTCCATTACCTTGGTTTACCTTTTCCCGTCTGAATAATAGTCGTACAACATTGGGTATAATAATACTTCAATCTTAGGAGAGCTGCTTAAGCAATACTCACATCTTATAAGACCCGTTTTTCAGGGAACCATATAAGATAGTAGCAACTCTGTAAGGCTTTTGGCTCAATACAGATGCTATACCCCAACATGTGGCCACAGAAGGGGACGGTCACAGATATAACATAATCCGATCACATTAGGTCACACTTCCATAATTGATCGTATTATGTTATACCCCCAACATCAGCTGATTAACACATTATCAAGCACATAATAGTTACTTGAAATATAATCCACAAAGGGGATAAACAATATAGCCACATGGTAAAATATACTCATGTTCAACCAATATCATAGTGCAACATTTAAGCAATATAACCACATGATAAAATATACTCATGTTCAACCAATATCATAGTGCAACATTTAAGTGATACAATATACATTGCACAATCAATGAATATGAGATCAAATAAGGTAACAATATAACCGAATAATCCACACTTGGGATAACGATATAATAATATGCCACATAATCCACCCTTGGAATAACAATGTCACCATGTACCATAAATCATTCCTATGAAGTCATTACACAACCTCGGATATCCTTAATAAAAATTCACGATCTACTTCCCAAGTTCGAACCACATTGGTGAAGTACGAATCAAGCTTAACAACCATTTTCCGGACAATTCCATGTTACGAGGTCTCTATGAAGGTTCAAGCTCAATTTACCAAGTTGGAGTCACATTGGTTACGATGCCAAACAAGGCTACCAAGCATTTTCTAGTGTCTTTATGACTACAGGTTAATTAGGTGGAAAAATGGTAGATTAAAGTGAAGAAAGGAAGCAAAAGTGGAACGGAATGGAGCGGAGACCCTTTGAGAGTAAAAAGGACTTTTGCGGTATTTTAAGAAATCAAAAGTTCAATTTATTGGAGGACCTAATGGGAATTACGGAAGAAAAATGGGTAAATGCTGAAAAACAGAGTGGGCGCGCACCCGGTCCTGGTGGGCGCACACCCGATCCTGGTGGGCGCGCGCCTGGAAGTGACCAGAATGAAAGCGGGAGCGCACCCGGTTCTAGTGGGCGCGCACCTGGTATGTGCGAACAAAGGCATAAAAAGGGGGTTGCTAACTTCACCAAAACTCATTCTAAACCATTCTAATCCAAGTAAGATAGATTTAACCCACTTACAACTTAGTTATTCTACCCATTACATTACTACATTTCATTTTTAGCATTTTTATCTCTACTTAAACCATATCATTTTACTCTTTATCACTTTCATGAACAATAACACCACATTTTCTATAAACTAACAAATTCCTCAATCCAAGAAGGTTTTCACAAGCATCAAATAGTCATTAGAACAACAATAACAACATTAAATCTTCATGAACATTTAAAGAAGGGAAGGTTCATAATAACTCACCTTAGGATTTTAGGATGAAATAATGATCTTCTTAGCTTGATAGATTCCCCTAGTTGTCCCAAGCTCAAAAGTACTCTTGGATTTGAAAATGAAGGAGGATTCACTTCGAAATATTTGGGTGATGAAGTTTTCATCTGAAGGTTTCCATGGAGGTTTCTTTTGCTAAGGAAGAAGTAAATAAAATGAAGGAGGAAGGATGGGGAGGTAAGGGAAGAGTATGGGAGGAGCATGGCCCTTTTTAACTAATGAGGGAAAAGGGTTGAGGAAAGTAAGGAAAGTTGGACACTTGAAGGGTTTAGGAGGAAGTAAGAAATTGGCCCCCCACAATTAACTAAAAGCTTTCCCAATATTTAAATTAAACCCTTTATTCTAATTCTCTATTCTACACATTTTAATCTCATCTTACACTTTATCTATTTTCTATTTTTGTATTTCCCCCTAGAACATTATTGTATTTCCCAAACATCTCAACCCAATATAAGAAATTACAGATAAAAATGAACACATAATATTATTAATAATATTAAAAACATATAATATTATACTAAAACTAGTGTCCAGGGTTAGGGTCGTTACATCTCTCCCTCAAACGAGATTAGTTTACCATGTCACAATTCTCTCCCTCAAACAGAGAACGTGACAATGGTTATTTAAAGTATAAAGACATGATTTCAAGATCGAAATCATGCTCTGATACTATGATAGAACATGGAAATCCAAAATATATTATATATTATTCTTGTTTCAATGTTTAAATAAGCTAGATAACTCATATTTATAATCAAAACATATGAGTTTTAATTCTATTAAAATTATAACAAATATCTCCTTATTCTAATAATAAATATAATTATATTTGAAAATACTCCTAATTAAAGTAACTTTAATAAGTTGACTCAATACCAACTTAGCTAACTAAATACTTTCTTTCCTTAAAAATATCTCTCAATATCTTAACATGTAGTACTAATTTATCATCACCATTCAATCAATATATATACTCCCTCCGTTTCAGTCGAAGTGTCCGAAAAGGACAATTGCACGAGAATTAAGAAAAGTGATGTAAGAAAGAGAAAAGTTTAAATGTTGTGAGTATGAAAAATTAAATATGAGAGAGAATGAGTGGGAGGAATAGTTAGGAGAGAGAATGTTGTGAGTGTAAAAGTAAAGTAGGAGAGAGAATGAGTGAGTGGAATAGTGAAAAAACTTTCCTTTTTGGGTATGAGACATTTTAAATGGGACGTCCAAAATAGAAAGTTGGGACACTTCGACCGGGACGGAGGTAGTATAAGTTATTAAAATATTAGAAAATTCAACCAATCTATAATTTTTTTTATATAATATTATAATTGTAAGGGTAAATCAGAAGAATATGATGATTAAAACCTGAACCGATGTTATCAAGAATCGAGTTCGGTTGATCAGGTAAAAGTGTTTGACTCCACGAATGATTATGGGACGCCAAAAGTAGAAATTTGTCTCTTGTCTTATTAAGAGAATATCTTTGAGTGTCAGAGCTGGTTTATTGTTTGTAAAAAATCGTTAGAAATGTTTCAGATAGAATGGGGCAAGATCACCATCTCGTCGTAATCAGTTATTTCGCTCCACATTTTCTTTATATTTATTAAGTCCCTATAGAACGAGGCAAGATCACCCTATCACCGAAGTCGGTGATCCTCTACTTTGTATACGTTAAGTCCAAGGGGAACAAGACGAGATCACTATTTCGCCCGAGTTTGTGACTTCACTCCTATTCGCCTTATCCTCTGCTTATTTGGTTATTGTGGGGTGCGATAACCATTTCGACAAAGTCATTGATCTCGCTCCCTAACCTTTACTTATTCGTTGAATACATTTCAATGTGATTTCCATTCGTTTAGCAACATAATTATCATATGGTAATTGGGGACGTAATCCCATTTTGATTTTCCACATGACGGTTTAACTATCTTTATTGACTTTTTCAAATGTACATCAGTTTTATTAGTTTTATTGCCAAGTTATCTACTGACCCCATATTTCAGTTAACAATTGGGATTTTATTTATGCACATCAACAACAAAAAAAAATTGGTACTTTCACCAAAGCATAGACACTTACTTACTGACACAAAAGTAAAAAAAAAAAAGTAAAAAAAAAGGACCAATATTTTAAAACAAACACAGATGAGTATTATTGGATTTCCATATGAAGAGTAAGAGAAATGACAACAAAAAAAAAATGTGTCTGCCTCCTTGTATTGTGATAATCAGCTCTTCAGGGGATAGGGCCATTATTTTATTTTAAGTTAAAAGGAAAAAAACAAGAATTTTCCATCTCATAATCAATATTATATTTTTCTAGTCCGTATTAAATCAAATATTATGTTTCTAAATAAAACAATATTTTTATTGCAATTTTACTAACAAATTAATACGTGGTTGGAAGGTTAAATTAGGCATTTGTTATTGAACGGATGGAATAAAATAAAATATTAATTTTGAAATTTCATAATGAAAACGCTGGGTAGGGCTGTTACACGTCGCAGGCCTGTTTGAGCTCGGCTCGGGCTCGGCTCGAAAAAAGCTCGAGTTCGAGTGGGCTCGAGTTGAACTCGAGCTCGAGCTCTAGCTCGAACCGATTTTTAAGCTCGTCATTTTTTCGAGCTCGGCTCGTATGTTCGACGAGCTTTGTTCGAGATCGACTCGTTTGAGCTCGACTCGGGCTCAGCTCGTTAAAAGCTCGAACGAATTTTAGTATATATACTCCCTCCGTCCCATGATAATATATAAACTTTCTTTTTTGGGCGTTCCACAATAATATATAACTTTCCAAAAATGGAAAGGAATCTTTACTATTCCCTCCACTCATTCTCTCTCCTACATTATTTTAATACTCACATCACCATTATAATTTACTATTCTCTCCACTCATTCTCTCTCCTATTTTATTTTCACACTCACAACACTTTCAATATAATAATTCCTCCTTAATTCCCGTGAAAAACTCAAAAGTCTATAAATATATGGGACGGAGGGAGTATATATATATAAGCTCGTTTAGGCTCGAGTTCGATTACAACTCGAATTAGGGCTCGATAAAGCTCGTTTGATTTTAATTTTTTTTCAAAAAATAAGTCGAAGCTCGAGCTCGGCTCGTTAATACTCGAGTTCGAGCAGCTCGTGAAAAGCTCACGAGGCGGCTCGCGAAAAGCTCGAAACTTGATTCGAGCCGAGCTCGAACAGGAATTCTGGGCTCGAGCTCGAGAAAAGCTCGAGCTCGTTTAAAAGTTACGGAGCTCGAGCTCGAAATATCAAAAGCTCGGCTCGGCTCGACTCGTTTACAGCCCTAACGCTGAGTAACCAAAAGTCGGAGAAAGGTCGGAGGAATCTGAGACTACTTTTAAAAAAAGAAAAAGGAAAGGAGAAAATTAAAACAATTATATTTGACTCATTCTATTACTTAATTAGATATGTCACTTTAGAAACTTATTTATTGGGAGGGAGGGAGGGAGAGAGAGAGATATGTGTAGTCGTGTCTAAAATTTAATCGAAATCGGCTAATCGGTGATTTTTAACCGGTCAACTAATCGGTCTAATCCGTTAACCGGTTTAACCGTAATCGGATTAATCGAAATCGGCGGTTAATCGGTTCGATTAAGGTTAAATGTTTTTCAAACCGGCTAACCGGCGGTTATAACCGCCGGTTATTTAACCGGTTATAACCGTTTAAATAACCGGCGGTTATAACCGAATTAACTGGCCAAATTTAAATTACTCCCTAACGGCTACCAACGACTACTTTGCCCTATCCCTCCCAACGGCTACTTTGACAGTCCCCATTCAAATTAGTTAAAAAAAAAATATTTTTCTTGAAAAAAATCAACCCTATAAATATCACCTCCCTCCCTCCCATCATTTCATTTTCACCTTACTTCTCTACTCTCTCTCTCTACTCTCAAATATCCTAAGCCTCTTTCGTACTCTCATATTTGATTTTCAGTTAGTTTTCTTACAATTCCCAGTTAGTTTTTGAACGAAATTAATATTTTTGTTCTATTTCGAGAATTCTAGTCAGTATTTTAACAATTCTAGTTAGTTTCAAAGAATTTCAGTTAGTTTTTGGAAATTTCAGTGAGTTTTTTAACGTTTTCAGTTAGTTTTTAGGAATTCCAGTTAGTTTTTTAGAATTTCAGTCAGTTTTTAACGTTTTCAGTTAGTTTTTCAGAATTTAATTAGTTTTTTGAAATTCCAATCAATTTTTTAACGTTTCTAGTTAGTTTTTCAGAATTTCAGCTAGTTTTTTAGAATTTCAGTCAGTTTTTTAACGTTTTAGTTAGTTTTCCAAAATTCCAGTTAGTTTTTTTAGAATTTTAGTCAGTTTTTTAACGTTTTCAGTTAGTTTTTCAGAATTTCAGTTAGTTTTTTGAAATTTCAGTCAGTTTTTTCATAACGAAGAAGAATCCGAATTTTTTGAGGAACCATTTTCACAAAATGAGCAAGATGTGGATAAAAATATTGTTGAAAGTGGTAGAAGGGTAGGGGCGGCCGAGGCCGAGGCCGAGCTCGAGGTGGTCGTGCTCGGGGACAAGAACAAGAACAACCGCCAACGGTGCCACGTTCACGTGCCCCTAGAGAGTCTACGTCCGACACTTTTACAATTCATTTTCGAAAAGAGCAAATTGATCCCGATGGCGACCGCTATTATCGAGCGCATTGCAACTATTGTTCAAAATCCTACCCATCTACGAAGGGTGGAGGGCATGGGTCACTTAACGCCCACACACGCACACAACATCCCAATAAACTTGGCATTTCGAGTGGTCAAACACAATTAGCTCCAACCACCACCTTAGGTTCGTCTTTCGTCCTATTTAAATTTAATAAGGTTATTTATAGGCAAGAATTGGCCAAATTTGTTTGTGTTAAAGGACTTACTTTTAACTTTGCGGATGATGAATTTTATGAAAGATTTATACGACTTTCTTTAAATCCCGTCGCTTCAAGAGTACTACGTTTGACTCTCGTACGTGATATTCATAAGGTGGTATAGACATATCAAAAAACTTTAATTGAGGTTTTATCAAATTTACAAAACAAAGTTTCAATTTGTGCCGATGGTTGGAGTGATCATTGGCAAAGAAATAGTTATTTGGGTGTTACTTGCCATTGGATAGATTATTCTTGTACTATCCAAAAAAGATTAATTGCATATGAAAATTTTGATCCCCCCCCCCATACTGCCGAAGCAATTTGTTCAAAGTTGAGTGGAATTTTTTTTAAATATAAGATTACGAATAAAATATTTACTATTTCTTTTGATAATGCTAGTGCAAATACCGCTAGTTTATCGAATTTTATTAGAGTTTGTCAATCGTCATTTGGTGGTAAGTTTTTTCATATTAGATGTTTATGTCATATTATTAATTTATGTGTTAAAGAAGGTTTGCATGCATTAGAAACATATGTTTCCCCAATTAGAGGGGCTCTTGAATATATTTCTAGAAGAAATAGTGTTACAAAAAAATGGATTAAGCTTCAAAATCTTGGTGACAAATAATTTACTTCCGATGTTTCAACTAGGTGGAATTTCACCTATAAAATGTTAAAAGATGGTTTTGAGTATAAAGAGCTTCTTATGGATTTTTTTGCTACAATTGATAATAATCAACCTTTATTTGCTTATCAATGGAATGCATGCATTAATTTGTGTAAATTGCTATAAATTTTTAACACCGCTACTTTGGCATTATCGAGAGTTTATTATCCAACTTCCATTTTGGTTCTTGAGCAATGTGTTGCAATTGTTACTAGTTTTAATAATTTAAAAGATTGCTTGATTTTAAATGAATGCATTTTTTCCATGAGACAAAAGTGGATTAAATATTTTGCCACTATTCCGTCTTTATTTTTTGTTGCAAAAGTATTCCGTCTTTATTTTTTTGTTACAAAAGTATTGGAAGAAATTTTAGCTTTTTATTATTTGAATTTATACCCCGAAGGTGACGGTGATAATGAAACTCCGTCGAATATTGTTGCTACTACAAAAAATGATTTGGCGTTTCTTTTTAACGAATATAATGCAATTCATGAAAATCCTTCTCAAAATGTTGACTCAAGTACTTCTTCTCAAGATGTTGGTGGTAATTTAGTTGAGGCGGATCCGTATCCGTATCATTTTTTGCTAATTTGTATAGCAAAAAACGTCTTCGAGTAGGGACTTCTTCTTCCTCTAACATTCTCTTGGAGTTAGAAACATATTTCAACACTACTTTTGAATGGGATCAAAGTAGTTCAAATTCAAATGATTTTGATGTTTTAAAGTGGTGATCAAGAAGGAACGAAAGTTATCCTATACTCTCTATAATTGCAAAAGAAGTCTTAGCTTCTCCCGCGTCAACGGTGGCGGTCGAATCGGCATTTAGCATTGGAGGAAATATTTTGAATGAAAGACGTTCCCAACTAACGGTTGAAAATTTGGAAAATCAACTATTACTTGGGGATTGGGTTAGATCGGAAAAGAGAGAAACAAGATATGCCTTACGAAGAAGATACACTAGACCCAAAATATCAATAAGATGTGGATGACTCTACGGGAAGTGAGTGAGGATTAGATTAGTTTTTAATTTTAATTTTTTAGATTAGGTTTATTTTTATTGAATTGTAATAGTTAGGTTGAGGTAAAGGCTCCTAAATGTTCCCCCTTAATTACAAAAGGGTAAGATTGGTTGTCCTCCTCTTTGTAATTTTATTTTAATTAATAAAATTTAAGGGCACCGTCCCTTTTTCTTTTATATACTTTCGTTTATTTTAAAAAAAGTTAAGTTTTATTTTCTCAAAATTCATAACTTTTTTTATATAACTTTTTTGCAAAAAAATGTATGTAGTAAACAAAAGTCTAAAATAGTCTTCTTTATCCAAAATTTTTTTTTTTAAAAAAAGTTAACTTTTTTATAGAACTTAACAGAAACTGTTAAAAATCTGTTAAAAAGTTAACTGTTTTCTTCAAAAAAATGTTAAAAACTGTTTTTAAAAGAAATATTCTACCAACCATAATCTCAAATTCTCAAATAGCTTTGCTTAGCCAATAAAAAAAAACTGTTAAAAAATCTATTAAACACACTTTCAGTTAAAATTTCATTTCTTTAAAAAAATTTAACTTTTTTATATAACTTTTTTCCAAAAAAATTCACTAATAACTAACATCTCAAATAGTATTCTTTATTTAAAAAAAGGGCATATAGAGTACAAAAGTTAACAGAAACTGTTAAAAATTCCGTTAAAAGGACTAATCTAAAAAAAAAGGGCTTCAGTTAACCGTTTTAACCGGTTATAACCGTTAACCGGATAACCGTAACCGTTAGTACACGGTTAACGGTTAGGTTACAGTTAAGATTTAACGGTTTTTTTAACCGGCGATTATAACCGTTTGGACACGTCTAGATATGTGGACACCCATGTCCCGACACGTATATTATCCTATAATTCGTATGTACATAAATTTTAATCAACAGCTGACATCTTCCAATTTGAAGAATATAGTATTTTTTATGTGCGTAAAGAGTGTGTTACTGTTTGGGGTAGAATTTTTACTCAAGACTGCACTGACATCTTGGATAGTATACATCTTCAGCATCTTAACTCTTCATCATCTTTAACATGACATTCTATTTTTGACAACTTGAAGATGCAAGTACAAATGTTCCTATTTTTCAGGAGATAAATACTACGCAAAGATCAACGACCAAGTCTTACCCATTTCAAACACATTTCAAACGGAAGATCAAGTCATGGCAACGGCTCCTTATCTTTAGCAACCTGCCCCAGATTTTTAGGGATTTTCGGTTACAAGTTAATTACTTCATTTTTAGAGTATAAAAGGAGAGCTAGGGATAGGCGCCATGGACGGCAATTTGGTAACTCTCTCTATACTTCCTCTTTGTACTCACTCAAGATATATTATAAACATTTTTGGTCTTAGGTAGGTTTTCTAAAACCTCCCGGGGTTTTGTGCCGGAGATCAATTGATCAAGAGCTTTCCTCGTTACATCTTGGTGTCACATCTTGAATTTTCTCATTCTTATATTTCGTTTGTATTTCATTTGTGCCCAAAATCATTCCACTAAAAGTTCAGTTTCAAAGCACACAAGAAATTGACCAAAACAATTTGGCGCCGTCCGTGGGAACTTTGGTTTTTTAAGTTTGCTAAGAAAATTTCAAGATGAGCAATCCCAGTTCTGGTCAAGATACTCAGAATGTATCAGAAAGGACTGGAGCACTTAGAGCATCTGGAGTTTAAGTTTCAAATACAATTGGGATGCCAATTCAACAAAGCTCAACGGTTGTTACCACTTCAGCCGTGATTCCTCAGGAGCTGACCTTTGATTTTATCACTAACCTGACCAATATGATGGAGTACTTAAAAAATCAACAAGAAACTCAAAAGTACACCAACGAGATGTTGTTCAATGCTATCTCCCATCTTCAAGGTGCTTCTTCCCAAGGTCCTGGAACATCTCCAATGCCAAGCACAATATCTCCCCTACAACCTAGACATTTCAGCTTCGCAGGAGATTCAAGTGCAGGAGGTTCAAGAAGCCACGTGACGCAGTCGGAGAGCATCATCGTCAATCCGTGCACCACTCTCCCAACCTCAATTCCATCATTTCAGACACCATCTTCAGGATTAACAGGGGGTTTTACAAATTATGCATATAACTTCGTTAATCCTAATCCTAATAACTCTGATGCAGGAAATTTCGTGGCTAGACAGTTGCAGAAATTAAGGGAAATGGTTATGAACATTTCAGGAGTTTCATCTCCCGTGCATAGATCATCTCCAACATGTTACAATGATACCCATTTTGTACCTGCTATTGCCTATGATGAATTACCCAAGAGATTTACTGTTCCTCAAATGAAGCAGTACGATGGCACTACAGACCCGTTGAAGCATGTAGCCCTCTATCAGGATAAGATGGATGTCATCCATATCCCTTTGCCGTATAAAGAAGCCTGTTTATGCAGAGGCTTTGGATCAACATTGACTGGAGCAGCCTTAAGATGGCTCATTAATCAACCTTTGGGTTCTATTGGATCTTATGCACAATTAATTGATATATTCACTAATCAATTTTCTTGTATCAGGGTGGTATTTGAAAAACTTTCTAGTGACTTGTATCGGATAACTCAGCAACCTGAAGAAACTCTCAAAGATTATTTGAGCAGGTTCAATAAAGAAGCAGTGGACATACCAAACTTAGACATGTCAACTGCAACTGAAGCATTCAGGATGGGTCTCAAGAAGGATTCACCATATTATCAAGATCTAGTAAAAACCCATGCAAGAAACTTGAAAATGTCAGAACAAGAGCCATCCAATTCATACGTTTTGAAGAAGACAGGCTAATCCGAGAGAAAAATGCTAAAGATACTCATGTTTATGAAAGCACTGCCAGGAAGGCAGAATCTTCCCATCATAAGCATAATAGGGGAAAAACCTACACTAAATCCGAGGATCTTAAAATTAATTCTGTTGAACATGCTATAGATAATGAGGATTCTGAATTTCCAAAAATCGATGACTATTGTTTTTCTATCAATATTGCAGGACTATTATGTGCAATGGACAACTTGGGCGAAAAAGTAAGATGGCCCAGGAAGAATGAAAAACCAACAGCTTGGAAGGATAAGTCTAAATGGTGTGCATATCATGAAGACTTTGGCCATACTACCGACAACTGCATTGCCCTTCGTAAGGAGATAAGTCATCTACTCCCTCCGTCCCGCCCGATGCTTCACCATTTTGGTGAGCGCACACAAATTAAGAAAAGTGATGATTTGGAGAAGGGTTGTGAGAGGGAAGAAGTGAGTGGATATGACAAGTGGGACCCTTAATTTAAATGTGTGAGGAGGAAAAGTTAGTGGGTATGACAAGTAGGGTTCACAATTTAAGTATGTGAGAGGAAGAAGTGAGTGGAGTTGACAAGTGAGACCCATATTTCTACCATTTTAGGAAAGATGAAGCTTCTAATGGGACACCCATTTGGGTAAAAGGTGAAGCTTCAAATGGGACGGAGGGAGTATTATCTAAAGGCCATCTTAAGGAGCTGTTAGGCAGGAGGAAGGGGCGTGCTAAAGGTAAGGATTTCCTTCCAGAAACACCTCTATCACCCCCAACGGCAACAAAAACTATCAATGTCATCTCCGGAGGCTCAGAAATCTGTGGTACAACTTATTCGGCAGCGAAGTGTCATGCCAAAGACTCGAAAGAAGACAAATTCAATATTCCAGCCAGGTCTTCTTCAAGATGTGAAGATCAGCAGATAACCTTCGATGAAGATGACGAGGCAGATATAATGGGTCCCCATCATGATGGACTAGTTGTCACCTTACAGATTGCAAATTGCAAGGTGAAAAGGATTCTCGTCGATAATGGAAGTTCGGTCAACTTAATGAAACTCAACACCTTGAAGGAAATGGGCATTCCAGATTCAGAAATTGTAAAGAATTCTTTCGTATTGGTTGGATTTAGTGGGGAAACCAAGCAGATAGTTGGGGAAATAAAGTTACCCATATATGTTGAAGGTGTCAACTCTATGGAGAGGTTATGTGTATAGACTGCCTATCTTCTTACAACGTTATTCTAGGCAGACGTTGGATACACAATATGAGAGCCATACCATCTACATATCACCAATGTGTTAAGCTGCCCACACCTTGAGGAGTAGTCAAACTTAAAGGAGATCAGCAGATCTCTAAGGAGACATCCATGAAAGCTTCTACTAATCCACGTCAAGCATAGAAATTAAAGAAAAAGGTCAGAAATGTTCTGGAAGCTGTGGAACATGAAGTTAAAGATGTACCCGTTGACATCTCTGATTTAGAAAAGAAGGTGTTAGTTGGAACATACAGTCCTCAAGATGTAGAGGAAGAATTAATAGAATTTTTGAAAAGAAGATTAAGGTGCTTTGCTTGGAAACAAGAGGATATGACGAGGATAAGTAAAGATGTAATAACTCACAGGTTGAACATTGACCCTACTGTTAAGCTTGTCCACCAGAAAAGAAGAAAATTCACTCATCAACGCAATCAAATTATCAAAGAAGATGTAGACAGACTGCTAAAGTCTAAGTTGATTAGAGAAGTCAATTATCAAAGATGGTTAGCTAATGTAGTGGTGGTGGAATAGAAGAACGGCAAGTGGCGTGTGTGTGTTGACTTTACATATTTGAACAAGGCGTGCCCTAAAGATCCTTTCCCCTTACCACATATTGACTCATTAGTCGATTCCACAGCCGGACATGACATCTTGACCTTTATGGATGCATCTTCAGGATTTCAATAGATTCAGATGGAACCTTCAGATCAAGAAGATACACCCTTTATGACTCCGGAATGAATATATTGCTACATAGCAATACCATTTGGTTTGAAGAATGCAGGGGCAACTTATCAATGGCTAGTCAACAAGACGTTCAAAGAAAAGCAGGGAAAAACTAAGGAAGTTTATATTGATGACATGGTGGTCAAATCAAAGCATATTGAAGATCACGTACAGTACCTTGTAGAAGCTTTTGACATCTTGGAAGCTTTCAACATGAAGTTAAATACATAAAAGTGTAACTTTGGGGTTCGAGCTGGGAAGTTCTTAGGCTACATGGTGACGAAGAGGGGTATTGAAGCTAGCCCGGAGCAGATTAAAGCAATTCTCAACCTGGAATCTCCAAAGACGTGCAGAGGCTGACCGGTCGAGTAGCAGCCCTTAACAGATTCATATCCAAGTCATCTGACAGATGTAGGTTGTTCTATGACGTCTTGAGAAAGAACAACATGTTTCAATGGTCCGAGGAGCATGAACAAGCATTCATTCAACTCAAAGAGTACCTTTCAGTACCACCATTATTATATAAATCGGAGCAAGGTGAACCACTCCTTGTATATCTTGATGTTTCAGAAAATGCCCTTAGTGCCGTCCTTGTAAGAGAATTATAAGGTGAAAAACATCCTGTATATTATATAAGTAAGTCCCTCCTAGATGCTGAAACCAGGTACACTCATCTTGAAAAACTTGTCCTTGCCTTAATAACTGCTTCAATTAAATTATGATATTATTTTGAAATACATCCTATATCTGTCAAAACTAACTTTCCCATTAGAAATGTTATGAGAAAACCAGAATTATCAGGAAGGATGGAAAAGTAGTCCATACAACTTAGTATATATGACATCCAGTACGAGCCTAGGACCGCCATCAAATCCCAATCTTTGGTTGATTTCGTAGTAGACTTTAGCCCCAACTTACAATCTGAAGTAGAGCTGGAGGTGCAGCAACTCGAAGGTGACATAAAATCAACATGTTGGACCTTGTACACTGATGGTGCTTCAAATATGAGAGGAACATGTATGGGCATAGTATTAAGATCCCCACAAGGTGATATCTTTCCTCAAGCTGTGTCATGTGAATTTCATGCAACGAACAATGAGGCCGAATACGAGGCCCTCATTATGGGTTTATCAACTGCTTTAGATTTAAATGTTAAACATATTAATGTATATAGTGATTCCCAATTACTGGTTAACCATTTCAATGGTTCTTACGCAGCCAAAAATTCTAAAATGACAGTATATCTTCAACATGTGAAGATTCTTGCAAGCCGCTTCATCACTTTCACCTTTGAACAAGTGCCTAGGGAGGAAAATACAGAAGCGGACACATTGGCTAATCTAGGGTCATCATGCAGAGAAATGTTAAGCAATACAATCCCTATTATTTACGTCAAATATCCAGCTATAGAGCATCCTGAAGATTGCAAACAGATTGATGATCCAGCAACGTCATCAAAAGATAACAATCACGAAGCATCTTGGACTCAACCCTATTATGAATACCTTCACAACAATATGGTTCCTCAGGATCCTAAGGCAGAAAGGGCTTTCAGAATGAGGGCATCTAGGTTTACT
Organism: Adenophora triphylla var. japonica; assembly: GCA_022495995.1. Lineage (NCBI taxonomy): Eukaryota > Viridiplantae > Streptophyta > Magnoliopsida > Asterales > Campanulaceae > Adenophora > Adenophora triphylla. The sequence continues at coordinate 200,215 of JAFEMH010003105.1, read as the reverse complement.
CTAATTGAGGGAATACTCTTCAGGAAGACATATTCAGGTTTGTACATGAGATGCGTAGAACCTGATCAAGTTGATGTTATCTTAAAAGAACTGCATGATGGAGAGTGTGGGAATCATTCTGGGGGCAGATCGTTATCATCTAAGGCTCTGAGATTAGGATATTACTGGCCAACAATAAGAAAAGATGCTTCAGCTTATATTAAAAAATGCGACTCTTGTCAAAGGCATAGCAACATTTTACATCAGCCTGCAGAACCCATGTATCCTATAGTGTCATCCTGGCCTTTCATGCAGTGGGGGGTGGACATTATGGGAAAGTTACCTAAAGCTCCTGGGGGCAAAGTATTTATGTTGGCAATGAGAGACTACTTTTCGAAATGGATTGAAGCAGAATCATATGTTCAGATCAGAGATAAAGAAGTTATTTCCTTCTTAAAAAAGAACATCCTGAGCAGGTTTGGGATTCCATCAGTAATTATTTGTGACAATGGATTACAATTTATCAGCAAGAAAACCAAGGACTTTTGTACAAGATGGGGAATAAAGCTGATAATGTCAACTCCAATCCACCCTCAAGCAAATGGACAAGCTGAGTCAAGCAACAAGTTGATTATTAACAACTTGAAGAAGCGTCTTGATCAGAAGAAGGAAAGATGGGCTGAAGAATTACCTTTTGTACTTTGGGCAGATATGACAACTCCCAAGAATGCAACATGGCAGACTCCTTACTCACTGGTGTTTGGGACAGAAGCAGTAATACCTGTTGAAGTTGTGATACAAACTGCAAGATATGGTCTCACGACTCCAGCTGACAACCAACGAGATTTGACACAAGACTTAGACACTGTGGACGAATTAAGAGATATTGCTAAGATAAAGATGACATCTTATCAACAGAGGATAGCTAGAGCTTACAATAAGAATGTTCGAGTGAGAAGATTTCAAGTTGGAGACTTGGTTCTCAGAAAGGTCTTCCAAAATACTAGGGAATTAAATGCTGGAAAACTAGCTGCTAAGTGGGAAGGATCATATCTTATAGATGCTGAAGCAGGAATGGGAGCATATTGGCTATTAACTCCAGACGGTACACGAATCCCAAGAAGTTGGAATGCTATTCATCTTAAACATTACTTCATGTAAGTCTAAACATGTTAAAATCCGGTCAAAATCAGTACGCATTCTTGAATAATAATTTAATTTTTACGTCTTTTCATTTTTATTTTTTATCCCTCTTAGAACATTACTAACTTAAGCATCGGAGGGGTGTCAGCTAAGCTAACACCCAACCCTCTCATATGTCTGTCTTGCAAGGTTTTTCACAATTACATGTTCAAGATGTAAGACAAAATGTCAACCAGATCTATTTCTAAAGGATGAAGATAATTTACTTCAGTCAGTCTATTCCATAAACTGAAGTTTAAGGTACACACCTTCTAAAGTGCTTAAAAGATTATGCATCTTTTCTTTAGCATAATTGGTTATCAAAACCTCGTCTGGGCGCACGTATTTCATACAATGTGAAACAAAGTTCTATTGGTTGTAACATCTACATGTTACTCACAAATACAAAGGTTTAACACTAACAAGTGTTTCATACGACAAAAATTATCTTTTTGATAACACAAAAGGCCTAGCATATCAAAAAAAAAACAAATCATAATCATGTTGTCACCAACATGACAAAACCAAAATCCAAATCCATATGCCAACAAAGGCATATCAAATATTACAAACCAAAAACTTGTTATGAGTACATACCCTCATTTTGACTAAATTAATTGTTTTTAAAAAGAAAACAACTCATACCATCCTTCTAAGATTCTTATTATGTTTCATCATCTTGATTATCTCCAACCCGCTCGGCTCCCTCCGCATCTTGAGCTTGGGAGTTGACCTCACCCATTTTTTCGCTTACGATCCTCTGTAAGGCTGCATACTCCTCTTCTAGATTCCAGTTTATATGCTCACCAGCCCGATATTCCTTGATCATCTCGATCCTAGCCTCAAAAACTGATTTCGCAGCCTCAGTCACCATGTCTAGGGATGGCAATCGAATCAGATCGGGTCGGATCAGTCCCGATCCGAATTCGATCCGAATACTAGAAAGCCATATCCCAATCCGATCCGAACTTACTTGATCCGAGCCCCGATTCGATCCGAAGCTGTAACTTTTTTTTTTAATTTAATAAATTTAATAGAATACTAGAAAGCCATATCCAATCTGATCCGATCTGAAATCGTCTGTCAAGAGAGAGAGAGGGATGCTACGCGAGAGAGAGAGAGAGGGGGGTAAACCCTAGATTTTTCCTTATATAAGAAAGACATAAATGCAAATTAAAAGAACATGAGGGGTAAAAATGAAAAACAGTAAGGTTAATGAAAGCGGATCGGATCGGATTGGATATCGGATTGAATAATAAATTGAAGGAAATTGGATCGGATCGGATCTCGAATCGGATCATACCTAAATCGAATCCGATCCGAAACCCGATCGGATCATGAAAAACCCTACCAAATCCAAAAATTTCGAATCGGATCACCCTTCGGAATGGATTAGGTTCGGTTAAATTGCCATCCCTAACCATGTTATCACGGAGAATCTCCATCTCCTTAGCATGTCTCCTACCAGCTTTAGCTACTCTAACTACCCATTTTGAAATCTCAATGTATTTCGCCTTTATCTCATCATTCTTCTCTTTCAACATCTTGAAAGCCGCCTTAAGATCTTCCTCATACTCCGTCCTGTCCATAAGTAAAGTATCAGATTTTTCTTTCCACGGCTTGATCTCGTTGGCCATCATCCTGGAAACAGCCTGTCATCAAGGGTAGCAGCATTTGATCAGAACAAGGAAGGATATATAGACAATATCAAAGTAACATATTACCTTATTCTCTAAATCCTCTTCACTTGGTGTTGCCTCCTCTACATCCACTACTTCTTTACTTCTCTTTCTTTTCAACACCGCCTTGTTATCTGCCTCCAAATTTGGCATCAAAGTCAGACTTCCTTCAATCTTCATCTTATTTTTATACTTAGTCACAATATCACTTGCTGCAAACTCAAATTTAGAACGAGTCACTGCAAAGATGAATATAAAATACATTAGTAAAAATATGGAATACGAATGAACTCTCCGGGTAAATTAACGATTTGTTTTCTAGAAAAAATACTTACTAAGGAGATTTTCAGAAGGTGATACGGATGGACTTGCAATCTATAAGCCGGATTAAGGTAAAGGTTGAACAAGACCACGCCCTTCGGGAAAACTTACTGGAATATAGTGGAACGCCAAACTTGGAAGAGATTTGAAAGGATTTGTTTTCCTTTTAAGCCGTACAAGAGATATTCAAAAGAAAAACAGTTATAGACCTCTAGGCCCATTACAACTCTACAACTCCCTATTAACCGTCTAAACCAGCCACCTCATTAAACTCACGGAAGTGAATCGACACTTGGCAAAATATTAGACTTTTCGGGTTTCACTTGGAAAATTCAAATATTTTGGGGGCAATTGTTTGGGGTAGAAATTTTACTCAAGACTGCACTGACATCTTGGATAGTATACATCTTCAGCATCTTAACTCTTCATCATCTTTAACATGACATTCTATTTTTGACAACTGGAAGATGCAGGTACAAATGTTCCTATTTTTCAGGAGATAAATACTATGCAAAGATCAACGATCAAGTCTTACCCATTTCAAACACATTTCTAATGGAAGATCAAGTCATGGCAACGGCTCCTTATCTTTAGCAACCTGCCCCGAATTTTTAGGGATTTTCGGTTACAAGTTAATTACTTCATTTTTTGGAGTATAAAAGGAGAGCTAGGGATAGGCGACATGGACGGCAATTCGGTAATTCTCTCTATACTTCCACTTTGTACTCACTCAAGAAATATTATAAAATTTTTTGATTTTAGGTAGGTTTTCCAAAACCTCCTGAGGTTTTGTGTCGGAGATCAATTGATTAAGGGCTTTCCTCGTTACATCTTGGTGTCACATCTTGAATTTTCTCATTCTTATATTCCATTTGTGTCCAAAATCATTCCACTAAAAATTCAGTTTCAAAGCACACAAGAAATTGACCAAAACAGCTACTCTATCCCGAAATAAATATCGTATAGTCAACTGGATTTTGTGCATGTGGACAGATATGTAATTGTTATACTACTTTTTTATTATTATTAGGATTTAATATTTGGGTCTTCTATATCTAAAATTGAATTTGATTACTTCATTTATCAATAAAAGTTAATAACTAGCTAGATTTAGTCATCTACAGAGCCTGATTTTTCAATAAAACAAAATTCAGGTGATTTTAATGTGAATTTGATTGAAGATAAGTGAAGATATGTTCTCAGGTAATACATCGATTCTCTTCCTCTCCTCCCTCTCTTAATACATTTTAGATTGGGTGTATTGCTGTCATTCTCCCTAAGGGATTCGACTATTAAGGAAATAAATTTTGAAATTTAATCGACTAATCAAACATTAGAATAAAAATTTCACCTACTCCTTTGCTTGTTTAATTACCAAAATTACCCTTCAAACCCTTACCAAGACCATTCCCCGACATAACACTCATTCCCTCATCCTCTCTCTACTTTCTCTCTCTATCCAACCACCCCTCCCATTCCCACTCGGCCACCCATCCCCTCCCTCATTTCTGGCCATCTTGCTCTACCTCCGGCGACCCCACTCAAGCTCAGATCCGACATCTCCAACTAGGGGGGGGAAGCGGTTCGGCTCAAACCGCGGTTTGGAGTCAAATTAAGCCAAATCGTGCGGTTTGGTTCGATTTTTAGAAATAAGTGGTTTAGCTCGGTTTGAAAAATTAACAAACCATGCGGTTCAGCTCAGCTTGGGGTTTGGCACTCCTAAACCGAATCAAGCCAAACCGAACCGTTTGAGACCGAACTGCGATTTGAAACCGTGAAACCGAACCATTAAGCCGAACCGTCAAATCGAGCCATGAGCCGAACCGTCAAACCGTGATCCTGACCGTCCCTTAAAAAACCTAGTTAATCTCAGCCTTTGATTTACCCTAGATAACACCTTAAATCCTCAGCGCCTCTCTTTGATATTTCATATTCCCAAACAGTTTCTCTCTCTTCCCGTTTCTCTCTCTTCTGTTTCTCTCAATGTCGTCGTGACTCGTCGTCTCTGGTTTCTCTCAACTATCAATCGACGACGAGGCTCTCTTCAATCGATGACGAGCTCTCTTCAATGGATCTTTGTTTGGATCTAGCCACTCTTTGAACTTTCAATCGACGCAAATCGTTTCTCTCTCTTCCCGTTTTCTCTCTGTCGTCGTCTTTGTGTTAAGTGCAGAGTATTTGTGCTTAATTTTATTGTGATGAAAAATAGGCGGATGTGGAGGTTGATGTTGCGTCAGGTGTACCGAAGAAGAGGACGTTCAAGAAGTTCAGCTTCAGGGGAGTCGATTTGGATGCTCTCCTTGATATGTCAACCGATGAGCTTGTCAAGCTCTTCACTGATCGTGCTCGTAGAAGGTACTATTCTTGTTATTCACACTTGTATTTACTTATTAATTAAGGTTATTTAGCATTTTGTGATTGGAAGTTCGTATGGTATGTGTGATTGAATTTTTGTATTGTTGATTTTATTGTTTTGGTAATTTAGGTTCCAGAGAGGTTTGAAGAGGAAGCCAATGGCTTTGATCAAGAAGTTGTGCAAGGCTGTATGTATCTCTTTTTTATTTACTCGATTGATGCTCGTAAATTATTCTTACCCATTTTTGCTTGGATCTTTACTAGTTGTTCTGAGTGGCAAAGTATGTAATTTTCTAACTCTTCTTCCCTCCCCTGTTCCATTTTTACTCCTACTGTAATCTGTACCACATTATTGTCCATTGTATGCAAATTTTGTGTGTAGTACTTCAGATTGTATTAAAAAAAAATTGGACAGTATGTGCTTATGAACAGATTTTCAGAACTTTGCTAGTTCAATTTTTGCTGTTGCATCATCAATTAAAAACCCATTCACCTTCTGTAATCTGTACCACAATTTTAAACTCCCTCTTTCTTTTCATTTTAAACTACTTCCGTCGAGTGATTCTGCCCCTTCCGTTGTTTGATCTGCTGCTTATGTTGATTTTGAATTGTTATGGTTTGAAATGCGGTTTGGACCGTGGTCTAGATCGCGGTTTGGACCGTGGTTTGAACCGCAAAATCAAACCGCGGTTTAGATCGAACCAAATCGAACCATAGTGATTTGGTTTAGCTCGGTTCAAATTTTTTTATGGTTTAGCTCTGTTTGGAATTTCTCCAAACCGATGCTAGCGGTTTGACTTCTAAAATTGCCCAAACCGAGCTAAACCGAACCATTTCCACCCCTATCTCCAACAATTAGATCCAAGCTCCGACTTATTGTTCCCTCCCACCAAGCTCGCATGTTGAGATATTGACAAAATATCTTTATCAATATCTTTTCCTTTTCCTTGTAATCTTGTTTCCTTATGTGATGTTTGTAAATTAGGAAGAGTTCTTCTTCAAGTAGGAAAGTAGAATATATCATTATGATGGATAAAATCGTCGTGTAATAAAAATTTCTTGCAAGTGTACAAGTTACCGAAGTAGCAATATACAAAAAGTAAGGGTCGAACCACAGAGATTTGTGTGTGAAAAATTTGGTTTAGTCAGTGTAAAAAGTAACAAAAATGTTTGATTTTGGTTTTTATTATAACTAATGACAAAAAGTAATTAAGCAAATAAAATAACGAATAAACAAAACAAGGGAGTAATTCAAGGATTAAGAAATAGTCCACGGATTGGATTCACAACATATTATTACTTTATGCTATTTAAATCATGTAAAAAAAATTCATTCTCATTCTTGGGTTCGTTCGCAAAAGCATAAGGTTAAGATGTTAATATATTCCGCAAGGTCAATACCAACATTACTCCAAAGGTAAAATCAACAAAAACCCCAAATTTTGACATTCAAGCCCAAAATCTAGCATGAGCCAATTTTGATGAAAAATCAATAAAATCGACAAAATCGATTGATATACCATGCGAAGATCCTCGTCGGTGGCCCAATGTTGCCACATATCCGAGTAAACCTCGTTGTTTACTGATTGCGAGAGCGTGTAATGGCGGTGCATCCTCACAAATTCAAGCCTCTTCTCCGTAGCCTCTCTACTCACTCGACCTTGGCGGATCACATGAGCTCCTTCTCCTCGCTCCATAGCCATGATTTCGAAGTTTTCGGCGAAGAAATTGGACAACAATGGAGGTTTTCTTCGTTCTTCTCTCTCTCTCTCTCTCTCTCTCTCTCTCTCTCTCTCTCTCTCTCTCTCTCTCTCTCTCGATTGACTGTGTTTAAAAAGGAAGAAGAAGGATACGACTGCTCTGATTTTTAAACCTGTCGCCCTGCCGATCTGGTCCGCGCGGATAAGATTGGAGGGTAAAATCCCTATTTTATCCTTTTAATTCCTGGCACTCTACATTCAGATCCCCAGTCTAACAGAAAGTTAACAGGAGTTAACTTCCCCAAAGGAACTTAACGAAGCCCATTTTTTTCCCAATTTCCAAACCCGGCCTTCAACGTAAGCCCGACCTCTTCAACAAAACTTAACGGAAGTCCATTTCCTTCCTCATTTTCAACCCCGGCCTCCAAAGTAAGCCCATCCTCCTTCAATAGAATTTAACGAAAGTCCATTTCCTTCCTAAATTTCCAAACCCGGCCTCCAAAGTAAGCCTGTATTTAACGGAAGTCCATTTCCTTCCTAATTTCCAAACCCGACCTCCAAAGTAAGCCTGTCCTCCTTCAAAGGAATTTAACGGAAGTCCATATCCTTTCGGATTTTCAACCCTTGCCGTCAACGTGAGCCCGTACAAAGAATACATATCCCCAGCAGATAAACCCCGACAGTAATCGTAAGCCCGAATTTCCCCAGCTAAGCAAACAAAGCAACACCTTCGTTAGTCGAGCCTGTCTTTGGCAACGCCTCCGTTAGTTGAGTCTATCTTCGGCAACGCCTTCGTTAGTCGAGTCTGTCTTCGGTAATGCCTTCGTTAGTCGAGTCCGTCTTCGGCAACATCTTCGTTAGTCGAGTCCGTCTTCGGCAACGCCTCTGTTAGTCGAGTCCGCCTTCAACAACGCCTCCGTTAGTCGAGTCCGTCTTCGGCAACGCCTCCGTTAGTCGAGTCCGTCTTCGGCAATGCCTCCGTTAGTCGAGTCCGTCTTCGGCAATGCCTATGCCTTCGGCAATGCCTCCGTTGGTCGAGTCTGCCTTCGGCAACGCCTCCGTTGGTCGAGTTCATCTTCGGCAACGCCTCCGTTGGTCGAGTCCGTCTTCGGCAATGCCTCCGTTAGTCGAGTTCGTCTTTGGCAACGCCTCCGTTAGTCGAGTCTGCCTTCGGCAATGCCTCCATTAGACGAGTCTTCCTTCGGCAATGCCTCCGTTAGTCAAGTACGTCTTCGGAAACGCCTCCATTAGTCGAGTACGTCTTCGAAAACGCCTCCGTTAGTCGAGTCTGTCTTCGGCAACGCCTCCGTTAGTCGAGTTTATCTTCGGGAATGCCTCCGTTTGTCGAGTCTGTCTTCGGCAACGCCTTCGTTAGTCGAGTCTGTCTTCGGCAATGCCTCCTTTAGTCGAGTCCGTCTTCGACAACGCCTCCGTTAGTCGAGTTTATCTTCGGCAACGCCTTCGTTAGTCAAGTCCGTCTTCGGCAATGCCTCCGTTAGTCGAGTTTACCTTCGACAAGGCCTCCGTTAGTCGAGTCTACCTTCGACAACAAAAAATGTGGTGGGAGGTCCATTCGTTTGTCCACTCCTTTCTCCCGCAAGATCTGAACTACGACCGGCTTGATTCCCACCTGGGATACTGTAAGTGCTCCAATTTGAGTTGGTAGCTTTTTCGTTAGAAAGTTAACGAAAGTTTTAACATTTCTAACATTTCTAACAATTTCTAACCTTTCTAACCAAGCAAGGGTAGATTAGGGTTTGCCACTTTAAGTTAAACCAAGAAAAGAATCTCAAAAAGCAAAATAAATTAGAAAAATCCGAATTAAGAAAGTTAAAAAACAGCTTCAGTTTGAATTTTAAAAAAAGATTATTCTTCCTGTCCAAAAGCCAAGATCCGTAGCGATGAACAAAGTGCACGCGTCGATCCTTGTCCGCGCGGATACGTTTGATTCTCACAAAGTGTCCTATAAATTGAACCCTCCTCTCTCGCTTTACACAACACATTTTGATCACAAAGCAACGAAGTTAAGCGAATATAGAGAGAAAACAAAGGGAATCTCTAGATTGCCACCATTTTCTCTTGAATCTTTCCCAATCTCACTCCAAACACAAATCCAAACACCAAACCTTGATACTCCTCAAGCCAAACACCAAATCTTGATACTCCTCAAGTCAAATTCCAAGCCTAGGAAGATAGGGTGTCACCATTGGTAAAGCCCTCTTTCTCAAAACCCTAAAATTCTCTTTTTGATCTCTTGATCATCTTGATCATCTTGAAGTTCATCTTCATGAATGACCATCTCAAGTGGTCCACATTTTAGATCTTTAGTCAATTCTTTCTCCTTGGTTTCATCTTTACAAAACCCCCTTTCCCTTTGCAAAGGACATGTTTCAACCCCATAAATTCCCCAAGGATGACTTGAATATGATAACCACTTAACAAAAGGTAGTGGTATCAAGTCTAGGGATGAAAATGGGGTGAACATAGATGCAAATCCCCCAAAAATCACATTTTCCCTCAAGAACATCTTGCTGTCCAGTAGCATTGTTCTGAGACCTCAGTCCATTTTCCTATTTTTTGGACCCAGTAAAACTTGGGATTAGATGTTGACTACAAAACACTTTTTGTAGCCAACATCCAGAGCTTTCCAGAAATATTTTTATTTTATTTTTTGAGTGAGTAAAACTCCTTTTTTCAATTTTTCTTTTAGAGGCCAGTTCATCAGCTTCTGGAAATCCAGATTTCACATCTGAGATTTCCAGAAGGTTTTGACCCCTCAAATTACTTCCAAAATGGAAAGTTCCTTTGCATAAACCCTATTTAGGGTGTTTTGAGTAACTTTCATTCTCGGACTTTCCCCAGATTCTGAAGTTTTGAAGCCTTTAAGTCCATTTCAAAGTCAAGGGTCAACTGCCTTCTTTCATTCTGGCAGAATGGCTTTTCAAATCCAAAAATCTTTTGAGTGCCAAGACTCGACCCAAAAATCATACCAAAAATCTTGGGGATTTTTCAAAGTCCTATAAAGAGTTCCCCATTTTTGTTTTTCTCATTTTCAACTCATTTTGGTCAAAACACACACACACACACACACACACAACAAAAGGATTTCAAATGTTTGGAAGACTCGTTTTACGAGGCGCGTCGGGTGCACACTAACATCCTTCCCGACGCGTAACATGACCTCCGAACCTAAATCTCTGATCTCGGGCTTTTTTCAAAGTTTTGGACCTTAAAATAAAAATGGCGTGGCGACTCCGTTTCGTTGATTTTTTCAAACAAAAAATGGAAAAATCTTCGGATACAATCACACATCATCACAGTGGCGACTCCGCTGGGGAAGAAGCTTTTTTAAAAAAAAATGGTATTTGGTATATTGGTGGAAACCACTAAATTTCCCGTTATCGCCTCCTAACACGAGTCGGGGATAAATTGTGGTCTAACAATCCTAATCTCGGTATCACCGTTTTCAAAAAAAAAAGCTTTTGAGGGTCAAGCTTCCGTCCCGACATTTGGAATCCTTTGTTTTGTGTGTGTGTTGATTTTTGCACATTTTTCGTGTTTGTTTTGGCCGCCTCGAAAAAAAAAAGAGTCAAACTTTTGACTGTCGGAATAATGTCCCTAATTGTTGGAATTTTTGTGCTTATGTGCTTATGTGTTCATTAATTTTCAAAAAAAAAAGATTTTTCAAAAAAAAAAGATTTTTCAAAAGAAAATTTTCAAAAAAAAAAAATCATGCATCATGCCTTTTAAGACACATAAATTTTTTTTTATTTTACTCAGAAAAAGAAGATAGACTGCTTGCACACTACGCGCACGTGACCGTACACTGCACACTACGTCCTTAACCCGGGGAAATCCTTGTCGCGGTCCGTTTGGTCTTATTACGCCTCTCGGATGAGCACAGGACTACCCAAACATCCCATGGAGCCTCGTGTCGACCATGCACTTGTCCGTGACACACTTTGTCCGAGACCCGGTTGGTTTTTAGTGCAGTCCGTGTCATGCCCCGTCCGTGTATAGACCTTTCCTTTCAAGCCTTTGTCGGCATACCGACTCAATATCTTCGGGGACCCTTATCGCCGAAGTTCCGCCGGTTTTCCGCCGCAGATTTTGACCAAGATATTGACCGGCGCCTTGACTTCGGCTCGACCGGCACAAATTATACACTCGACTCCCAAAGCATTGACACCGAGTCATCAAGGATTAATGAATATTCCATGCCTAATTACGGCTTAACCGACGACAAGTCAAGATCAATCGTGGACATTTATCGGTCCAAATCATGCCGACTCTTCGTCGAGCCCTGACATGATCTTGACTTTTGACGTCGCCTTTGTCCGTAATTTACATCGAATGCTCGTTAAGACTCGATTACCCGCCGACTTTTAGGATCGTTTTTCTTTCGGTCGGTGGGACCCGCTTGCCCTATAGGACCCTTGCCCGGGCCGTCCACCCCGGGAGGTCGAAATACAGTGGAATACGAGGGCTTATAGACGTAGTGACGGGGCCCACCGATCCAGAATCGAGTAGTTCGAAAAAAAAGAAGAGCAATCTTTTCCAACCGATTAGGTTAATAAAACGTGTTTTAAGTAAACATGAACAAATAACGGCATGTTGCATGAGCCTAAGAGCCCAAACACCTACCCTCCTTCAATTCCCGCCATCTCGAACCCTCGTGTCTTTCCCCCGCAGCCTCCGCGTAAAGCTTGGTTTCTGCACCGGTCACCGTTTAATCAGTTGGGAAGAGTCAAGTGCCTCATCGCCTTCGCCGTTTGTTTCAACTCCGGGTTTCGTAATGTCCGCATCACCGGTAACGAGGGGGACAACGTCACTCCGTCTCCGGGACTCCTCGCGAGCAACAAAGAATGGAATCGGTTAGCGTAACGTATGAGAATGCGACAGAAGCACACTGAATAGCCTTATCGAGGCTATTAAGAGCCATGGTTTGGCCGCCAGCCTCAATCCCGATGGCACCTTCACTGTGGAAGAAGAGGATGACCCCAATCCCAATCTCGGTCGCCCCGATTACTCCAGGATGCCACCACCAACCTCCTTTGGTGCTACAGTAACACATGTTCCTCGATCTTCGGGTCGACCACCGGATCCATGCACTCGATGGGACGAATCGGTTCACAGGCTCCTCGGTGGGGCAATGTCGATTTTAATGTCCTCTCATGGTTGGGGATACCTCGGAATGCCACACAGATTGGAATCCCACCTCGGTTCGGAACCGATCAATCCAGACCTTCACATCAATGGCCACAATTTGGAATGCCGCCACAATCCGGTTCTCGGGCCGCAGCCAGAGCCCCTCTCGAATGGTACCGGTTCGGTTGCTCCTCACACAGACTTTCACAAATCCATTCACTCAGCACTTCTATGGGTTATCAAGCCTTCATCCCGTTTCATCCGAATCACCAGGACCACGTATCCTCTCGGTTATGCATCCTCGCCACAACCAGCCATGCAATTCAACAACTGTGGACAGCAGCTCGCACTTAAGCCTACTTATGGGGCTCACTCCGAAAATCCAAGCCATATGGCTACCTCGGATCCGCCTCCATCTTCTCTCGCCGATTGGAAGCCAACAAAGAAGTCGCCGGGTTCTATCCTTTTGCCCCAGCTCCTACCTACACTCCCTGTGGTAATTTGGGCCAAGGACAAGTTTTCACCTATGCTCCGGATATGGTATTCCTTCCACCAATGCACCACCAACAGCCTAGTCCTCTTCCTAGCTCAAATATCGCTCAGAATTCCCGCTCCGCCTTTGGATCCCCAATTGGCTTGGTTTATGGAGCAACACAAGGAAATGAAAGCACAGATTGCTGAATTGACCGCCAAAAAGAACACCGCTCTTCGGCCTACGTATCCCGACTCGATTGTCCCCCTGCCTCACAAGTTTGTGATGCCCACTCTGGAATTGTTTGACGGGAGTGCATGCCCTAAAACTCACTTGGACACCTATACTTTGGCAATGAAGGCTAAGGGATGCACAAACCAGCAGTTGGCCGATTACTTTAGTCTCTCTTTGAAGTCGGGGGCTTTGAAATGGTTTTTCCGATTGCAAAGCTAGGGCTACTTGGGAACAAATTACCAAGACTTTCACAGATAAGTATAAAGCCAACTTGGAGTGGGAGACAAACAGAGTTGACCCGCAAACAACGATGCGGCGCCCCTAATGAGAATATTGGGGATTTCTATAAGAGATGGAACTTAAAGCTCGGTGAAATGGCCATTCCTCCCTCTCGACGAGGAGTAGTTAGACATCTTTCGCCATGCTTGAAGCCGCATTTGAGAGCTTCCCTCGCCCACTTCCCCTACGCCGACTTGCGTGCAATGGTTAATTCTCGGGGCTAAGTTTGAAAAGGCTTACAATCGCCAGCTCGACCGTCGCACTCCGCCTACGGATATCGGGCTCCTCCCTCCAAAACTACTCTCACTTTCGCTAAAGGCAAAGAGGCGATCGGCTACGCGGGACAGATCGTAACAATGCCACTTCCTTTGTTCCCAAGAAGCTGATGCATCCAGATCCCGCTCCAAGACTTGAGAAACTTTGGGATGCCTTTGAGTGATATCTTCAGAGGTTTGGTGAGAGAAGGTTTGCTCCGGCCTTTGGAAAATTATCGCCTAGAAACCCCAACGCTCCTTTGGATACCTCCAAGCATTGTGCCTTTCATCGCACTACGGGCACCCGACGGATGATTGCGTCCCCGAAAAAGGCCATCCAAGGGTTGATTGAGCAAGGGAGGTTAGAGATGCCCGAAGGACCTAATACTATCAATAACCCTCTCCCTAACAACATGAGTGTCAACATGATCGAGTTTGGTGGTTCAAGCCTTGTGGGCACAATGGAGTTTGACTCGTCCCTTTGCAAGGTCAATGAACCAGTCATCGCAGTAATGAAGATGGTTGGATTGAGCAAAAAGTTGCCAAGGAAATCCCGATGCAAAGGTCTGCAATAGCTCCCGTCTCCAGCGTCGAAGAATAGATGCATGGTTCAACAAAGAAAGAGCGGCTAGACTGGGGCTACCTATCTTTAAAATAGTCTTTTGAGTCAACCTTCGTAGGTTCTAGTACTTTTCTTTCACCTAAGTCCTTCCCGACATTTGTCGTTGTAGTCCATTTTGGACATAGTGGTTAAGTGTCTAATTTTTAATATAAGTCTTTTTCTTTTCTTGCAAGACTCGAGACATCACTTGCGCACCCACGTTACACTTAATTGAAATGGTTTTATCCAAAATGATCACTTGTGCCAAGCTCAACCACTAATTCTTCGAAAATGATTAATATTTAAACTAATCGGAGTGAGAAAATCAATTGATATCCTTCCCAAATTGGGGCTTACCAACTCCCATCTTGCATCTCATATGCTCACATCCCTTTCATCATCATCATCTCGTTGCTCGATGAATTTGCATGGATCTTTTCTCATATAAAGCTTAAGCAAGCAATGAAGACTTAATCTCGTTTAGGTCATCCAAGAGGGATTGCGGTTGAAACCTTTCACCCATAGGAAAGCCATTACCTCACCCTTACTAAACACTACCCTCTCATTTCAAGATCGGCGTGTTTTGAAACCCGGTTTAGCCATCATTTTTGCTCCATACCGAGAGAAAGTCCAAGCGAGCCCGAGAAGTTAGCTTCGAGAATCGGCGATGCGCAAATTATCTCAAGCCATGAAGGAAGGACAAAGATAATCCTCAACTCCTCAGAAGCTTTCCAAGTCAAAAAAAAAAAAACAAAAAAAACAAAAAACAAAAAAAAAAACAAAAAAAGAAACAAAAAAAAAAAGAAGGATTTTAAAATCCTCACAATCTCGGATATAATTCCAAGCTCCTCAGAAGCCTTCCAAAAAAAAAGAAGAAGAACTCAAAAGTCCCCGACATCTCAAGAAGCTCTCCAATGATCAAAAAGGAGCCCGAATTCTCGCAAGATCGCAAAAAGTTGCCGTAGCTCGGACTTCCTCTTATCATTACCTTAAACCAATCCCAAGCCATCCTCTCAATTTTAGAGGATACTCCCATCACCATTACCCTTGCCCTTGGCCAAGTCAAAATCCGACCTCTCATTCTTGGAGGCAATCAATCTTCCTCGCCATAGATTTCCCAAACACATCCCCGCGAGCCAACCTCTCATCTTTAGAGGTTCGCCACAAAGGCCTAGCCGACCTCTCATCTCAAGAGGTCATAATCTCCCAAATCACCCGATAGCCGATCGAAGCCCGGAAACCCAACTACGGTCCCTACCGGATAGCAGCTTTCATTCTAATATCCTCGATGTCGGGATCAAATTAATGCTTCATTGCTTGCTTAAATTGGAATCTAATCCATTTTGGTTCAAAATTACCAATCAAAGATTGTGCAAATTCAACCCTTCCCTTCATGTGAGCATATTTCATTTCTCCTCACAAACACTTGCCGTGGATGTCCCACTGGGCTTCGCATCCGTGTCTTTCATGGACACTCTAAGGGGATATGTTATTCAATCCTCCAAATCCTCAAAATCCCCAAAGGTCCTCAGGACCCTCGAATTTCAACATTCATTCTCTTTTCATTCGGGATAGACCCGAACTACGGCGACCCGAGCTCTTCATAATGGAGGAAACGTAGGCAACCGTAAATGGTCCGGTCGAAATCACAAACAAATTTCAAAAAAAAATCCGGTCTCATCAAGGATCGTCCCTATATACTTTCCGCCCTTCCGAGCTTGATTCCCGATATCAGTTGGCCTTCTCCTTGTGATTAATCAAAATATTTGTTCATATCGAATTAGGAGTTGAATAACCCGAACATTAACAAAGGGTTTTAAGCCCTTGTGATCATCATGAATAAGACAAGTTTTCAAGTGTCTCGACAAGTCTTCTCTTTCTACATCATAGGAAAATAGAGCCAAACATTGTCTTTACGTCTCATAGGGCCTCCATACACTTTTCCACACCTTGTGATGCTTATACTCTCTCAAAAGAGTCAAACCAAAAGCGAGAGTGTCATACACAAATTCGGGAAACATTCCCACCTTTCAAAAGATATGCCCCCGCACGTAAACATTTCCGAGTCTTGTCCAAGAATCGGTTGACTAAGGTCTCGAAAAGATGGGTCCCCCTCGGCCACATGATAACTCGTCGGCAATAAGGCGCTCGAATTTCTTCATGTTTGGGGCTTGCTAAGCGGTTCTCCTGTGGTTCTCCTATAGTAGCTCTTCAAGCCGGGGCTTATATAGTCATCTTTGGGACCACATTGGGTTCTTCACTACGAGATAGACTCGCCAAGTCGCTTCTTCAAAATCCGGACTTTGCCTACTCGGGATCCGGGGCTTTGTCAAGATGGTCTTTCTCGGACCCGAATTTTATCAAGCCGCAAGAAAGAATTTCACTTCGAACGTGGTACACGGCGGCTTCCCGTAGCATCGGAATTCAAGATCGGGGTTTCTCCGGCATTAGCAATTTCATCAAATCATTCTCCGAGCAAAGTTTCGGCCAAAGTCACACTCACCCAAATGAAAGAGATTTCACACATATCAACGCGCCCTAGAGCCCGTCAAAGACGGCTTCAAATGACCAAGATTGAGAGGGAAATTGTCAACCAGGACCCGGGTCCGAATCCAATCTCGTTGAGGTCCATGTGATACTATTAAAACCTCATCAACAACCGCGGTTTAAATCGCGATCGAGAGGTCTCACCCCCACTTGCTCAAAATCTGTTCCAAGCAGTCTCCATACCCATGCATCCCCACTAAAAATCTCCCAAGGGCTCATGTAGCATGCACAAAACTTGAGTCAATAGGAATAATCCTAAATCATCGAAGATCATAAATCATAATTTTCTGCCGAAGCTTAGGCTAAGTGCATCTTCGAAAGCAAGTAAATGCATCATCCCATAATCATTTTTGATTCCATGCATGCATCTGTCATCATGAATGCCATATATGCATCTTCCTCTTCACTAACGAATGCAGGAATTCAAACGTGAAATCAAATCCCCTTTTTTCGGCAAGGATGATCTTCACCAAAGACGACCTCCCGATGGATGAAGACGCTCCAACATCTACGGTTTGGCAAAGACAAGCTCAGGCGTCACGCAATTTGCTAAAGACGACCTCCAATGTCCACAAATGGATGAAAACAGCCCCCCAATGAAGACCACCTCCAGTGTCTACAATTCGGTCAGAGACGCCAAGTTCTCAAATACAGTTCGGTCAGAGACGCCAAGTTCTCAAATACAGTTCGGTCGGAGACGCCAAGTTCTCAAAATGCCAGTCGGTCAGAGACGCCAAGTTCTCACATACAAATTGGTCAGGGACGCCAAGCTCTCAAATACAAATCGGTCAGAGACGCCAAGTTCTCCAAGGCAAGAAGGTCAGAGACGCCAAGCTCTCCAATACAAATCGATCAAGGACGCCAAGTTCTCAAAATGCGAATCGGTCAGGGACGTCAAGTTCTCAAATACAATGCGGTCAGAGACACCAAGTTCTCAAAAGCAAGAAGTCCCAATGTGAATACAAGCTCAACCACCTCTACAAGGTTGACGATCACCAGCAAGAAGATGCGGACTCAACCAAACTCCTCCTTCAGTCAAAATGCTTCCAAAGACAACAAATCGTCGGCGAAATCGTCCCACGAACAAAGCAACCTAACAACTCTTCATCAACATCGCCCGTAGCCTCAGTCCTTCGGCAACTACAGGTAAGCACAAAGACATGTATGAAAGCATATCTTAGTCAACTACTTTTCTAAAAGAACATTATCATCAAATCTTAGGGCGACTTCCCGAGATAGTCGACCGCGGGCGACTTCCCCAAGATAGTCAAAGCCGTAGGGTGACTTCCCAAAAATAGTCGGACCCGGGCGACTTCCCGAAAATAGTCAAACCGTAGGGTGACTTCCCAAAAATAGTCAAACCATAGAGACTTCCCAAAATAGTCGATCATAGGGGCGACTTCCCAAAAATAGTCAAACCATGTGGTGACTTCCCAAAATAGTCAAACCATGTGGCGACTTCCCAAAAATAGTCAAACCATAGGGTGACTTCCCAAAAATAGTCGGATCGTAGGGAGACTTCCCAAAATAGTCGATCATAGGGTGACTTCCCAAAATAGTCAAACCATGGGCGACTTCAAAAATAGTCAAACCATGTAGGCGACCTCCCAAAAATAGTTAAACCATAGGCGACTTCCCTAAAATAGTCAATCCTCGGGCGACTCCCAAATACGGTCAATCTCTAGGACGACTTCCCTAAAATAGTCAATCCTCGGGTGACCCCGGATACAATCAATCCTTGAGTGACAAACCATGTAGCCTACCAGAGGTCCATCCACTTGACCGACATTGATCACCTTTCTTCCCGATGGTTCTCGCAAGCCCGAGTCTTCCCCAGTAAGAACACCTTCAAATAGCCTCCATCAGGTACGAAACCTCAGCTCAGGTTCATACTCCTGAACCAAGTCCCGACTTAGGATCATACTCCTGAACTAAGTCTCCATTTAGGTTCATACCCCTGAACAAGACCTCAACTTAGGTTCATACTCCTGAACTAAGCTCCCATTTAGGTTCATACTCCTGAACCAAATCTCAACTTAGGTTCATACTCCTGAACTAAGTCTCCATTTAGGTTCATACTCCTGAACCGAACCTCAACTTAGGTTCATACTCCTGAACTAAGTTCCCATTTGGGTTCATACCCTCTCACAAGAAATTCCCGGCAGTTAAACGTAAGACCGAGTGCCCCGAGAAAGATAACGGAATCCCGTTTCTTTCATCAAAATCGTCCCCCTGAGCAAGAAACGTAAGACCGATCTCCCCGAGAAAGATAACGGAATCCCGTATCTTTCATCAAAATCATCCCCGGCAGTAAAACGTAAGGCCGATTTCCCTGACAAATACGTCTGATTTTCCCCAGCGAAGCCAACGGAATCTCGAGTAGATTTCGAACTACGACCGGCTTGATTCCCACTAGGGATACGTAGGTAGCCTATCATTAGGTCCAGCCACTCGACCAAAATGGTCACCCTTTCCTCGGCAACAGACGTAAGACCGATCCTTTCAAGCAGAGTCCACTAGAGGACCATCTATCCCCACCATTAAGGTTCGAGGCACCTAAAACGCCATCTCCAAGGTTCGAGGCACCTAAAACGCCATCTCCAAAGGTTCGAGGCATCTAAAACGCCATCTCCAAAGGTTCGAGGCACCTAAAACGCCATCTCCAAAGGTTCGAGGCACCTAAAACGCCATCTCCCAGGGTTCGAGGCACCTAAAACGCCATCTCCAAGGTTCGAGGCACCTAAAACGCCATCTCCAAGGTTCGAGGCACCAAAGACGCCATCACACACAACACCAGGAAAGCGATGAATCGCAACCATCCCCAGCAGAGCGGATATACGATTTCAGCCATCAGACCGAAATGGTCATTCCTATCCCCAGCAGAGCGGATATCCCTCAGACTGAAAATGGTCATCTCTATCCCCAGCAGAGTTTCTCTCCAAAGAACCGAGAACTCGCTCATCAGGTTCGAGGCACCTAAAACGCCATCATTCCCAGGGTCAAAGACCCGAACTACGGCCGGCTTGATTCCCACTCGGGATACGTAGGTAGCCTATTAAATAGGTTCAGCCACTCGATCACTTGATCATCCTGCCAAATATGGAGCCTTACTCTTATCGACGACCCCGCTTCCTTCGAAAGCACCGTCGCCGAGGGGCTACTGTAAGTGCTCCAATTTGAGTTGGTAGCTTTTTCGTTAGAAAGTTAACGAAAGTTTTAACATTTCTAACATTTCTAACAATTTCTAACCTTTCTAACCAAGCAAGGGTAGATTAGGGTTTGCCACTTTAAGTTAAACCAAGAAAAGAATCTCAAAAAGCAAAATAAATTAGAAAAATCCGAATTAAGAAAGTTGAAAAACAGCTTCAGTTTGAATTTTAAAAAAAGATTATTCTTCCTGTCCAAAAGCCAGCACTGTAGCAGATGAACAGTGCACGCGTCAATCCTTGTCCGCGCGGATACGTTTGATTCTCACAGTGTCCTATAAATTGAACCCTCCTCTCTCAGTTTACACAACACATTTTGATCACAGCAACGAAGTTCTGGCAAAATATAGAGAGAAAACAGTGGGAATCTCTAGATTGCCACCATTTTCTCTTGAATCTTTCCCAATCTCACTCCAAACACAAATCCAAACACCAAACCTTGATACTCCTCAAGCCAAACACCAAATCTTGATACTCCTCAAGTCAAATTCCAAGCCTAGGAAGATAGGGTGTCACCATTGGTAAAGCCCTCTTTCTCAAAACCCTAAAATTCTCTTTTGATCTCTTGATCATCTTGTTCTTCTTACTTTGACTTATTTTATGTCTAGTTTAACTTGAGTTTTGACCTAAGATGGTCATCTTGAAGTTCATCTTCATGAATGACCATCTCAAGTGGTCCACATTTTAGATCTTTAGTCAATTCTTTCTCCTTGGTTTCATCTTTACAAAACCCCCTTTCCCTTTGCAAAGGACATGTGTCAACCCCATAAATTCCCCAAGGATGACTTGAATATGATAACCACTTAACAAAAGGTAGTGGTATCAAGTATAGGGATGAAAATGGGGTGAACATAGATGCAAATCCCCCAAAAATCACATTTTCCCTCAAGAACATCTTGCTGTCCAGTAGCATTGTTCTGAGACCTCAGTCCATTTTCCTATTTTTTGGACCCAGTAAAACTTGGGATTAGATGTTGACTACAAAACACTTTTTGTAGCCAACATCCAAAGCTTTCCAGACATATTTTTATTTTATTTTTTGAGTGAGTAAAACTCCTTTTTTCAATTTTTCTTTTAGAGGCCAGTTCATCAGCTTCTGGAAATCCAGATTTCACATCTGAGATTTCCAGAAGGTTTTGACCACTCAAATTACTTCCAAAATGGAAAGTTCCTTTTCATAAACCCTATTTAGGGTGTTTTGAGCAACTTTCATTCTCGGACTTTCCCCAGATTCTGAAGTTTTGAAGCCTTTAAGTCCATTTCAAAGTCAAGGGTCAACTGCCTTCTTTCATTCTGGCAGAATGGCTTTTCAAATCCAAAAATCATTTGAGTGCCAAGACTCGACCCAAAAATCATACCAAAAATCTTGGGGATTTTTCAAAGTCTTATAAAGAGTTCCCCATTTTTGTTTTTCTCAGTTTCAACTCATTTTGGTCAAAACACACACACACACACACACACACACACACACACAACAAAAGGATTTCAAATGTTTGGAAGACTCGTTTTACGAGGCGCGTCGGGTGCACACTAACGTCCTTCCCGACGCGTAACATGACCTCCGAACCTAAATCTCTGATCTCGGGCTTTTTTCAAAGTTTTGGCCCTTAAAATAAAAATGGCGTGGCGACTCCGTTTCGTTGATTTTTTCAAACAAAAAATGGAAAAATCTTCGGATACAATCACACATCATCACAGATACGTAGGAATCCTTTAAAAGGGTCCAGCCATCCGACCACCTCGGTCACCTCCTCACCCATATAGGTAAAAGTTTGCCAGATTGGGATCCTCAATTTGTCGACGACCCCACTTCCCCTGGAAGTACCGTCGCCGAGGGGCTATTGTAAGTGCCCCAATCTGGGTCGTTAATGTTCTGTCAGCCCAAATTAATGATTTATAATCATTTAGGGGCATTTTGGACATTATTTTGACAATTTGAATGTGGAAGGACCTCTTACGAATAAAAAAATGGGCAAAGACATCGCTGAAATTTGTCATTTCCAATAAAAAAGAATATTGACCATTTAACAAACAGCCAAAACTGCTTTCTGCACAGGACCAGGCACGCTGCTGATCCCATCCGCGCGGATGAGATTGTGACTACAATCTCATCCATGCAGATAAGATTGCACCCAGCCAACCTATAAATACAGCCCTTCTCCCTCAGTTTTAACAAGCCAAAAATTCGAAAAACCTACTATTACTCTGTCAAAATCCTCCCTCAAACAGCCCTTAACACCTTCACCTTCTCAAATTTCATACCAAATTCAACACCAAATCCACTCCAAAACCACTTTCAAGCCATTGAAACCCTCAAACCCTAAACACAAACCCAAGAAACATTGGTAAACCCTTGTTCTCCCTACTCAAAACCCCTTTGTTCATGCATGAATTTCATGTCTCTATGATGTGATTTTACTTGCTTTTTTGTTCATCCCCCTTCCCTTTTCCTAGGATCCAAGAGGATCTCCATGGAACTCATTTCCATGGATGATTCTCTACAAGGATCCACATTTTTATGAATTTTCCTTGTCCCTTTTACATTAACTAGTCTTTACTTGTTACTTGCTCACTTGACCTAGAAGATGGTCATCTTGGAGTCAATCTCCATAGGTGATCACTTCTAAATGGTCCATATTTTTACTTCCATGTCTCTTTACATTAACTAGTTCTTACTTGTTACTTGACCTAGGATGTGGTCATCTTGGAGTTCATCTCCATAGATGATCACTCCAAATGGTCTAAATTGTTCATTTTCTTGCAAATCCCCCTCCCTAGTCTAAGATGCTTACCTTGGAACTCTTTCCTTGGATGAATATCATCTAGACTCACAAACTAGGTCACACAAGATGTATGAGATACACTTGAGCATAGGTCTCAAGGATGGTCCTCCTTATGGCCACCTTAGAGATCTTTCTCTAAAAGTTGATACATCTTGACCTATCTCTTGCTCAAATTTACTTTCATGTCAAACCCCCTTCCCCTTTGCAAATGATATATTTTTCAAGTCCTAATGTACCCCCGGGATGGCTTGATTAAGTGGATTCATCACTTATGACCACTAATCAAAGTCTAGGGAAAGAGAGGACAAAACATGGATGCCAAAATCCCAAACATTTCCTTTGTTTTCTGTTTTCAGTTACATTTCCAGTTAAGTCATGTAAATCCAATTAGATTTTCTGAAATTACAGTGACTGATTTGGAAACTGTAAAAAATATTGACACTGCAGGTTAGTCCGCGCGGATAAGATTGCACTACAATCTCATCCACGCGGATAACATTGTCATCTGCAAACAGTTTTCCAGTTTATGTTATTTTCAGTTTAGTCACTGTTTTCAAACTATTTTCCAGTTCAGTCCCTTGTATTTCTGTTATTTCCAGAAAACCCTTTTTTCAAGTCTTTTTTAAAACACACACACACACACACAAAGTTTCAAGTAAGGAAGACTCGTCATATGAGGCAAATGGGGTGAACGACAAACATTCTTCCCGAAGTGTAACGTGACCTCCGAACTCATTTTCTCTAATTTTGGGCATTTTTCAAACTTTTGGCCCCTTAAACTAAAAACGGCGTGGCGACACCGTTGATTTTTCAAAGTCCGATAAAGGTTTTTCAAACTTCCAAAAAGTATTGTCGGGCGGGCCAAAAAATCGGGTACATCACAAAACCAAACAGTTTTTGCAGCGGAAGTAAAAACATAAACATAAGAAATATGTTTTTCTCAAGTTATATAATTATATAACTTGAGGGTGCCGCTTAGGCAAGATCTTATATTCCCAATGTTATGATTACAAGAACGAAGTTGTTCCCTATCTATATAACAATGAAGAACTAGGAACTAAGATCATTTACAAAGTTCTATCCTAGCAACGACACAATCAATTCCCAAGACATTGAAGGTGGAAAATAGTTTGTGGGAGGAAGAACCTAAAAGAGCCGAGGAGTAAATAATCTTTTCTTGTGCAAGTTGTATCTGTGATGCTCGACATCTTGCTCTTTGTCTACACACTTGCTATTTATAGCCTTCAAATGCTTGGATGCTACTCTAGTAACAGCCTTGAAATGGATCGGATAAGATGGAGGTGTTGTTGGGCTTGTTGAGCTAAAGATTTGGTCAATTCCTTGAATATAGCAATCGCCTTTCTTTGTGCTCAAGTCCTAGCTTCACCCTCTTGTACCCACGTGCTCTCCTATGTTTTTACTCTCTGTTTGTTCAGTAATATCACCTTTGAACAGTTCTTCCCACGTGGTTCCTTCAGCTGTTATGAGTTATGCATAAATCCTCATTTATGCGTAACTCTCCATTTGACTCGTTCTTCCATCCTTGTAGCTTATCTCCTCATGGTTATTACCTGTAAATTAGAAAAACAACAAATATATATTTTACAAGTATAGTTATACATTAATACAATATAACATATGTAAGAAATGTCCAACTAATTATATCAGACATTTTCTGATAACACTTTAAAAGTGTTGCACTACTTGTGATAACACATTCGTCTGATAACACTTAGAGAGTGTTGACAACACTAGTGGTAACACCACTATACTGCACTTACAAATTGTATTCTTCAAGGGAAATAATAATTATTCTCCTCTTCACAATTTCGATTCTTAACCTGGTATCAGAGCCATGAATACCGAGGCTAGCGGCGAGAAGAAAGCCATGGATGAGAGGCGCTCTCCATACTTTCTTTCGACAAGTGACAATTCGGGAATGATTCTCACCCACGTTCAATTAAAGGGCGAGAATTATGAAGAATAGGCTAGGGTTTTCAAGGTATCATTGGGGGCTAAGACGAAAACAACCTTTATTGATGGAACAATTAAAAAACCCACCATGTAAGATGAATTGGAACTTTGGCAAATGGTGAACTCAATGGTGGTCTCATGGATCTTTAACACCATTGAGCCAAGCCTTCGTTCCATGGTGAGCTATGTAGATGATACAAAGACGTTGTGGGATGATTTGCGGGAGAGGTTCTCGGTTGGAAACGGACCTAGGGTTCAACAATTGAAGGCGGATCTAGCAAACTGCAAACAACAGAAAGGTGAAAGTGTGGCGGCCTACTTTGGTCGTGTGAAGAAACTATGGGATGATCTGAATGACTTTGACGCACTCCCGACTTGCTCATGTGCGGGGTACATGTGCAACACCATTATGAAGCTAGTCCAACGATGTGAAGATGAGAGGGTTCATCAATTCGTTATAGGCCTTGACACACCAAAATTTGAGAACGTGAAATCCTCCATATTGACACAGAACCCTTGCCTAACGTTAATAAGGCATATTCCATGGTTGAACAAGAAGAAAGAGTTCGGGGCAGCATGCATGAAGACTATCCCGTACCATCCAGCTTTGTTGTTCAGACAGTTGTGGGGACGAGTGTGCGCACAGCTGATCGCACAACTGATCGTACAACTGGTTCGAAGATGGAAAGAAAGGAGGTGAGCAGTATTGTTTGTTCTCATTGCAAGAAGAAGGGACATAATACAGATACATGCTACAGGCTGGTGGGGTATCCAGAATGGTGGGGAGAACAACGCTTGAGGAACACGAAGGGACGAGGCGGAAACACTCCGGCTACAGGAAGACACTCAAGCACATTCAATCCATGAGTCAGCAAGGTGCATACCAGCGGAGAGGGAGCTGCTGGAATGATAGATGATGATAGGGCTAGCTTGCTGGGCTTCACGCCTGAACAATGGACTCACTTTAAAGAGTATGTGCAGACACATGTGCAGACAACTAATCGCACAACTGGTAGAATGAATGGTAAGACAAATAATGAGCCTTGGCTTATCGATAGTGGAGCTAATCGACACATAACAGGCAACATTACTCTGCTGGAAAACGTGCGTTAGATTGAGGCTAACCACATAGGCTTGCCCAATGAAAGATACATGATTGCCACGAAAGAAGGAGATGCTGCCATCGGATCACATCTACGTTTGAGAAATGTTTTATATGCCCCCACATTCAGCTGCAATCTTTTATCTGTCTCTCAATTACTTAATGATTTCAATCATATAGTGCATTTTTCTGACAAATTGTGTGTTGTACAGGACCGAGCCACGAAGATTTTGATTGGAACGGGTGAACAATATGGGGGTTTATACTACTTGAGGGGATCAATAAGGACGCAAGCTTGCAACATCAGAGAATCTGAAAGCTATCAGTTGTGGCATCAGCGACTTGGACATTGTAGACACCCCATTCTGAACCAATAATTTATGATTACACTACTCTTCATCTCTCTTTTGGGTTTGGTTGAAAGCATAATAGTTTCGTCATATTTCGTTAAGTTTCTAACTAACCTCGTTAGTTTTGGACCTAATTGACTAACGGAATAACTGAAGAGGACAAAATAGTCATTTGACTAGTTGTCCCGCGCGGGACATACGTGTCTCGCGCGAGACAACCCCTCTGCAAAATGTGCAGAATCACTTTCCTTCTCCGTTTCAACCTATTTTCTTGATAAATATTATTCAATCCGGGTATCCAATGATATGAGGGTTCTGGAAGCTTCCTTGGGAGAAATCCCAATTCACCTTTACCTCTTAGAACCCCTATAAATACTTGATGACTTTCAGTATTTCAGAGGTCCCCGATCGAAAACACACAACACACACAATTTGTTGGTTTCTTTCCATGAAAGACTCCTGCAAATCACTCATAAACAACTCCTAAATTCGTTTATCAACCTTGTTGATTGACGAACGCCAAGGTTTATGCCTAGAATCAAGGCAAAACTCTGTCCAAATCATTCCTCGACCGAGAAGACACCTTAGAACCACGTTCTAAATCAAACACTCCCTAAACACAAGGTAAACTCCTTTTACTTTCTATTCTCAATCCCTCTATTGATTTTAGAGTAGTGTAATCCTATCAAAAGGATTAGCCTAGAGTCCCTTCAATTCATGAAGGTGATCTCGAAGCATGCAATCCGACATTCCTAATTAAGAAATTAATTAGGGTTTGATTGTTTTAATTTTATTATTATATTGTAAAGATTGATAATACTCAATTGGCAAGACCGATCTTCGGATTGGGTGGAATGGGTGCTCCTCGACCTTCCCATTCCATAACTTAACCCCCGAATCCTCAAATCTCTTTAAATCTTCAAAAGGTTTTTCTTATTGTTTTCCTAAATAAATAATAAGTGGCGACTTTGTTAATCAATAAAAAAATATCAACGCTACAGTTTAGGCGACTCTGCTGTAGACAATTAATTAAGAGGGTTAGACTTGCGTTACAATTGAATATTAACAATCTTTTTAATTTCCTTCAAAAAAAAAAAAAAATCTGGATTTTTTTCGGATTTTTCTGTACTGTTTTTGTCAAAAAAAAATTAACTGGCATACTATTTGTCCAACGCGGGACAAGATTGTCCCGCGCGAAACTAATATACGGAAAGAATTGTTGTTTGGCGGCGGCATTAAACCTTGAACCTTGGCACAGTTGACTTTTCTAAAAGTTCACCACAAACACACAAAAAAAAAAGAAACTTGCCTGACTTTACTTTAAAGTTTGACCATATTAAAAAAAACTTACAGAAAATTTTTAAAAATTCAAAAAAGTCAAAATAAATTATTATTTTCATTTTGCTTGTACTAACTTTATTTTGCAGGGTAGAATAATTAATTTATACTTGAACTATTTACTTGCGTGAGATTGGATTATTTTAATTTTTTACTGGTCATCGGTTGATTCGGACTTTGTAATTAATTAATTTAATTATCTTTCTCTATCTCATTAAGTGGAACTACGACGGCCTGAGTCTTCTTAATTTGGGAGAAACGTAGGCAACCACTTGGTGCGGCCATTATCTGTTTTTCTTTTAGTTTTCAAAAATAAATAAATTATATTTTACTCTATCACCTAGATTGACTCTCACACACGCGCACATAATACTATAATTGTCATTGCACTACATACCCTGATAAACCCAGGACCCACACTAAGGACGAATGACGGTAACCACCTAATCGCCGGTCTCTCCGAAGTTGGATCTCCCACTCCGCGTATTCAATCCACCTAGATTGTCATATCACGGGGAGCCTAGCCTTCCAGCCCTGTATCAACCACATATCATGTAGATTTACTTTTTAATACACTCCGTGACCGGTCGGTTTGATCTTGGAGTCCTTGTAATTCCTTGTCAAGATCGTTTTGTGCAATAAACCATGGAAAAGAAATCAATAAATTGTCGCTTTGGAATTGTCCCTTCAGAAATGTCCCTATGATTGTCCCTTCGAATTTGTCCATAAAGAGAAAAATTTCTCACCAAAATTATTGCACAAAACTTTATGTTACTTGGGATGACTTTGACACCTAGGTCCTTAGGTTTGAATTTCGAATGTTAGAAACCCCCAAAATGAATTTTCCGTCCGACCAACATTAGGATTAAAATCAGAAAAAATGTGACTTCCCGTGGTGTTGTCTCACGCGAGACTACTTGTCCCGTGCGAGACAAGTGCTCGGTCTTTTCGTGTTTTGACCAAAACCTTCAAGCCTTCGTTCACCCTATTTAGCCGACTTGTTGGGACTCGATCATGATTTAACACGGTTGCTACACATCTAGGTCCATCGCCAAAGCTCGACGCAATGTCTGCTTCTCCTTCAATCACCGAAGCCGAAATCAAGGAAGCTAAGGCCGAACTCATCCAAGCCCTGCTTAAGATGGATGAACAAAGTAAGAAAATTGAGGAACAAAATTCTCAAATGGCCGCCCTCATGCAAGGGCTCCACGATATGAAAGTCAAGAAAGGAAGAAAACAAAAGCAGAAAGAGGAATCCTCCTCCGATGAAGAGGAATCCTACACCAAAAAGAATAAGAAAACCAAAAAGTCAAGCAATAAAGAGGAAGAATCCGATTCATCCTCTTCCTCATCCTCCTCCGATGATGAGGGACATATCTCCAAGGCTACTAATACCAAGAAGGAAGGTAGTGATGAAACTGCTAAACTTAGTGACCATGTTACTAAGAACTATCTTGAGAAGAAACTTGCAACCTTTGACACTTCAAAAGGATCATTCGTCTCATTTGATCCCGATGCTCTTCAACAATCCATCACCAAGTTTTCTCGCAAATACAAGACACCCGACATTGCCAAGTTTAATGGCACTACTTGTCCTCGAGCTCATGTTGAGACCTACACTTGGGCTATGCTTCCAATGGGCGTTGATAACACAATCTTGGCCCAATGCTTTCCTCAAAATTTGGAGGGTGCTGCAAGGGATTGGTACATGTCTCTTCCTATGACTACAAGGCTTAATTGGTCGTCTGCATGTTTAGTCTTCCAAAGGCAGTTTGAAGACAACTCCACTTACCGCCCTACTAGGAGGGATCTTGAACAAACCAAGCAACATGCAAATGAGTCTTTTGCTAACTTTGCTAGAAAATGGAGACTCAAACTTACTGAAATTTTCGAAAGACCTACTCTCAAAGAGCAAATCCACATCTTCCTTCAATGCCCCCGTGATGAATTTCAAGAGAAGCTCGCCGGTAATTACTTTCCTAGTTTCAATGAACTTCATGAGTCCGGGATTAGGATTGATGACTTCCTAAAAAGTAGAAAGAAGGAAAGTACTTTTCGCTTCAACAAGCCCACTACAA
Source organism: Adenophora triphylla var. japonica (assembly GCA_022495995.1). Taxonomy (NCBI): domain Eukaryota; kingdom Viridiplantae; phylum Streptophyta; class Magnoliopsida; order Asterales; family Campanulaceae; genus Adenophora; species Adenophora triphylla. The sequence goes on along the minus strand of JAFEMH010003105.1, from coordinate 170,633 downwards.
GTAAGGATGCTTCAGTCAATGCTATTGCATTCAACCGCTCCAATATCGGCAAGTATTCCGCCGTTCCTCCTCTCCGAAAAGAAAAAGAGGCACTATGACAAACTTGAAGGAATCACTCAAGAAGAACTCCTCGATGTTCTTGTCAAGAACGAAAAGATCAAACCAAGGGAAGGTGGTCCTCCTAAGGATATGGGTCCTAATCACGCTCATCACTTATTCTGCAAGTATCACAACTTCTCCGGCCATGACACCAACACTTGCCTCCACTTAAAAGGACATCATCCAAGACCTCTTTGACAATGGAGAGTTAGAACGTCCCAACATCATTACCAATCCTCTCCCTCATAATACATGAAGAAGATGAAGCTCCGCCTACCACTTTGGGCCTACAACTATACTCTCCCTTTCTCCTTTGATAGAAGTAGATTAGGTTTTAAATTTTCAAGTATGAACTCGAAGAGTCGTTCTGTCCTCCTCTAGTTTGTGTCATCTAAACTATCGAGTCTGATTTAATTTCTCCATTAATCAAAGTCATTTTCTTTTCCTAAACACTTTCCCTAAGGTTGTTCTACCTCATGAGTATCATTTAATTCATGCAAAATAATGGACCCTCCATTCCCTAAATCATCACAAAAAATAGAGACTTCTAAGCGAGTTTAAGAAGAAAGTTATAATTAGAAGGCTTAAGGGCTAAACATTACCCCTACTGAAAGTCAAAGGACAATAAACGAAGAAAGTCAAAGGTGTTGCTGTCAACCTTCATTCCAAGAAGAGTGGAGCTACTCAATTCAAAGCTTTGAGAGTACAAAAAAAAACTCTCAAGCTTCCATCACCCCCACAACAAAGGTGAAACTTCAAACGCATGAAGGACTCTCCCGCAAAGAAGAGGAGTCAAGTGATACCAACAAAAGAAATGAAGATTACTCAAAATCCTCTTACAACAAGTGATGAAGACTTTCAGTATCAAGAAAAATGTTTACCCTTAAGTCATACTAATGATTGGCTTTCTTCTCAAACTTATTTAGAAATTTCTAGATGATGCACGTTTCATTAAAAGGTAGAACAACTTTTCTAGATCCTTGAGCCAACTAGCGTTTCTTGTTGAGTCTAGGGGCTTCCTGTTAGCCACTCTCATACACACTCTTGAAATCCAAGCATCAAAACTGGGGCTTCCTAACCTTTTCTCCCCCAGTCAATCTCTACTTCAACTCTTCAAAATAATCAAATCTGCATTAAGAGCTTTCCTCTTTGCTTCTCACTCTTATCATTAGAGAATACACTTCTCCAAAGAGTCAATGCTTGGATCACCTTCCAAAGAATAGAGTCCGTCTCTCATCAACTAATTTGAAATCTTATTTCTCTCTCCTCAATAAGATTTTCTCTTTCTGAGTTCTCTTCGAGTTACATACTACTTTCAAAAAAAAAGAAAAAAAAAGAAGAGGCGCAAAAGAGATGCCCGCTAGATTGAAATCCCGAAAGGGCGGTCTAGGCAAAAACCAGGGTGCGTCACTAAGAAAAAAAATCAAAGGACAAAGGGAGACTATTCTTCAACCTTCTTCATCGAACATCATTCGACCCTCTTAAAATCAAATCAACAAGGAGATCCCTCTTCGATCATCTTCAAATCAAGAGAGTAGACTCACAAGCCTATTCACAAAGTCATCTACCACTTACAAGCAACTTGGGGCTTGAGACAGCAAAGGGCCTTAGACATTGAGCCATTACGACAGTCGACAGATTTGTAGTCGTTTGCCTCCAAGAGACACGATTCAAGGGAGAATAAAGATTCGCAACAGGCCTAGATGTGATCACACAAGGTTACTCATTAAAATTCAGCCTTGCTGACTAGCAACAGGTTCTGCAAAACCTGATTTGGTCCCAACTTGTCAAACACAAGTTCACTCCTATATTTCTCCCATCTCAAATATAAATCCATACAAATATCCCTACATGTCCATATACCATATACTCATACATAAACTCACCACCAAAATGGCCAACCGACCATTTACACAAACAGATGTGGACACCACCACATGAGTCCAGTTAAACAACTAAAATCCAAAAAATCTATTTGGAATCTTTATGTGATGACAGGTGCAGAAAGGTAAGAATCTTTTGGGTCCTTCCGAGACCAGCATGCATATACCCTTGCATTACAGGAGCGACAGAACCTTCACCTCAATCGACAACTTCAAAGTCTGTGACAGCAGCAAACTTCAAGTCCGTGACCTCGACAACATCAACAAAGTCTGTGACGAAAGCAAACTTCAAGTCCGTGACCTCGGCAACATCAACAAAGTCTGTGACGGCAACAAACTTCAAGTCCGTGATAAAAAAATACTAAATTTTTTTTTACAGATTATTGTTATAAAATTAACTAAAACAACTGTGAATTAACTAAAATAACTGTGAACTTAAAAAAATTGTCAAATAATCTCATAAATTTTTCAAAAATAGAGGTCATAAACAACTATTAACTTAACTAAAACAATTGCGAATTTAACTAAAACAAATGTAATCTTAACAACAACCGATAACTTAACAAATATTTATGTCAAATAATCTCATAAAATTGCAAAAATATAGACTATAAAAGACAAAAAATAATTGTGAACTTAACTAAAGTAACTGTGAATTAAGTAAATGATAGCCTTTTTCATACAGAAATTTTGAATTTAGCTAAAATAACCGTGAGCTTCTTTTAATTGTTTTTGCAACAAATGTGAATACAAACTGTGAACTTCTCAAAACAAACTGTGAACTTGGAAAATGTCCGTATAAAGTCCGAGGATAAATTTTTTTGCGTAACACCCACGGAATATTCCGTGGATAATACCCACGAAATATCCGTCGACGGTCAAAAATTTTCGTCGGAAAATAAGGAAAAAAATTTTGGAAAATTTATCCCTGGTCGTCGGTCGAAAACTTCGCCGTAGGTTGCCCACGGAATATTTCGCGGTTAATATTTAATATTATTTTTAATTCGAATATTACTCATGGAAAATTCGTTAGGTAATATTTGTATTAATAATTATATTATGTTTTACCTACGAAATATTTTGTGGGTAATATTTTTATTAAAAATAATATTAAGCTTTACCCACGGAATATTTCGTGGTTAAAATTTAATTTTATTTTTAATACGAATTTTACCCGCGGAATATTCCGTGGGAAAGAATTTAAATAGTATTTTCATGAAAATTTTATCCAATGATATTTCCGTGGGTAAGTATATTGAATAAATTATCCATGGAAATTTTGGTGGGTAAAATTATCATAATTGCAAAAAAAAAATTGAAAATTCAAGAAGTCACCTATAAAATCTAAAAATTTGATATATAACATACAACATTCACCATCCAAACAAACAACATAAACAATTCTTAAACAATCTCAAAACAATGGCTTCCAAACCAAATAAAACATTAACGTACAAATCTCAAAACAATATATCATATTACAAACAAAAAAAAAGTATATTAGTTAAGTTTGAGTTATTAACACTCCAAACCAAATAAAAACAAGTCAAATTCAACTTTTACGACTATGGGTGTTGTTACCACCACGACCACCCCTACGCCCATTTCTACTCAAAGTTCCATTCGAATTTAGTTATGGTACAATAGAAGAGTTAGAGTTATTACCACTAGAATGATGTTGTTGCTGTTGTTGCTGCTGTAGCTGTTGTTGGAGCATAGATCTCATCATTTCTTGCATTCGTTTTTGCATTTGTTGCTGCATCTTTTGCTCCATCGCTTGCCGCATTTGTTCCTTTTCTTGCCGCAATTGTTCCTCCATTCACTCTTCCATTTCCTTAACCTGGGTGTTTACACGAGTGTCAACTTGGGTGTTTAGTGTCTCAGTTAGGCTTGCTATAATCTCATCATTTTGTCTCATTTGAGCATCATAGTCCACACTCTAAATACTGCAGGAAGAAAAAGACTGTGAATAACGGTTGCTTAAAAATAGAGGCAGTACAGTGCTTTCAATCTCGATAATTTCTTTCTCAATACCTTTTCACGAGCACGCCTCACATATGTTTCTTATACAATATATATAACAAAAAATAATTAATAATGACAAAAAATAAACCTATGCTTTAACAATATATATATATATATATATATATATATATATATATATATATATATATATATGTGTGTGTGTGTGTGTGTGTGTGTGTGTGTGTGTGTGTGTGTGTGTGTATGTCATCATGATATCAAAGTAAAAATTGTGAGAATTTTTGTATTGTAGTGGTTTACATCCTATGAGCGGGTAGATGGGGGTAATATTCATATGGCAAACAATGTTACTCTCAGGGTGGTTGGTACTGGCTCTATCAAGTTGCGAACTCATGATGGTAAGTTCTGCAATTTGAACGATGTATGACACGTTCCACACATGATGAAGAATCTGATTTCTCTAAGTCAGCTAGTCATCAAAGGGTACAATTTCAAAGGTAAAGGGGGAGCAGTTCATGTCTGCAAAGGTTCTGAAGTGATTCTAATAGGCCTTAAGAGGGGCTCTTTATATTTTCTCCAAGGATGACGCTTTCTGGTTAAGTTTTGATTGTATCATCTGAAGTGGTCAAGGAGGATATGACAAATTTATGGCATATTAGGTTTGGGCACATGAGCATTAGAGGGATGCAGGTACCGGCTGTTGGGTTTTATGGATCCATGCACAGCGGAATTAAGCATAAAATTAACACAAAACCCAAGCCCTAAGATCCGTTCTATACGATTAAATTGAATTGCTATGAGATAGAATTTACCAACCTAAATTGCTTTCCGGTCTTGAGCTATCGAACGGATAATTATGTGATTCGTAATCACAAACTTTTGATCTTCAAATCTTCGAATCTTCAACTCCTTTGGATCTTCAGATTTGAACTCTAGGTCTTTGATTTGTTTGAACAAAATTAAGACCCTCTTTTGGTAATCCACACAAATATGAATGTCGAGAACGATTCTCGGGTTGGGAATTGCTAGATTCCTAAAACTTATGGAAGAATATTGAGAGGACTTTTTGATTGTGAATTTCTATTGAAAAATTCGGCTAGACCATTAGGGTTGACAGACCTCTCATATTTATACTACATTAGCATTAATATGTTTCCTAATCGAAATAGGAGATCAGGCTGTCAATCCGCGTCTGGTGGCTAGTTATGTCGCGTGACATATTTAGCCAGTGGCTAGTTATGTCGCGTGACATACTTAGCCGATAAACTTTCAATCATTCTTCCTTTTGTTCAACCAATTCATTCTATTTGTGTGTGACCCAATAGATTGTATTATGTTGGCAATGAGTCCGATCATATCGACCCTCATAAGACATAAGCGGACTCTAGCAAGCCATTATGTCTACCCAAATAACACAACGTAAGAGTTCACGTTTCCAATGGTACACTTCCATTTCTCCCTTTGTCTCACGATGTTATATTGAACACAAGTCATGGTCCACGTCAACTTGTATTTGTTCAATGCTTTCTCGATCTTGAGTATAATGATAGTCCAATCATATTGGGGTGTGGCCACACGCTTTCATCATTATCACTTATCGAGGGGCCCAAGCAAAACATCTCTCTTCCGAGGGACAAATTCCATCTTGACTTATCATCCTTCTCATCATGAATCCGATCATGTCAAAGATAGCCTTTATAGATATCGTGTTAAGATACCGTTTGACTAAAATCAAATATAACTTTCATCATATGTAAGGTCATGATAATCTCAGGTCTATGGACTAAATGAAGTGGCCATATGAGATTTAATTATGACATTTGACCATGACATAAATCTCATACGGGTCAAGTCCAGTCACTTGTTCTCTAACAAGTACCCATAATTTCAATGTGCATATCTATGCATATAATCATCATATGATTATCCATTGACAATTATACTAATTATTCTCTTAATAATTAGGGACGGAGATTATTACAATAAGTATGCAAAATGTATAATAATCTAATAATAAACTTAAATGATAAAGATGATACATAACGGTTTTAAGTTAAACATAACTAAAGCCTAGTGCATTACACCAACAGAAAAGAGAAAAAGTGTATAGTAAAATAAATGTTGTGAGTGAAAGGTGATGTAGGAAAGAGAAAGTGGGATAGAGAATAGTTAGTGGATATTTATTGGGAGAGTATGACAAGTGGATCCCACAAATAAAGAAGTAATAAAAAAATTTCCATTTTTTGGTCATGCCCTTTCAAATGGGACGCTCAAAAAAGAAATTTGTGTCATTTCGAATGAGACGAAGGGAGTATAAAATTATTACTCAAAATTTATTCGTACTAATAAGAAAACTAATAAGAAAAGGCAATATTTATTATGGGAGAGAAAGTAGGTTGGAATAAGGGTGTGCTCTCAAGTTTTAAAAACGAGAGAACGAGAAGGAAAAGGGAGAAAATCTAAATAATTTCATTACTAAGCTTGCTCTTGAAATTTTTTAGGAAGGAATTGGAGGGAAAGGAAAGATTTTTTTTCAAACATTTTCCTCATACACAATCCTCCAAAAAGTGAGAGGAAATGGAAAAAAATGAAATGTTGTAAAAGAAACTTTTTGATAAACCTATTTTACCCATTAAATATAAACTTTTTTTTTTCATTAATAGTAAAAATCTAATTTTACATTTTTTCCTTCACATTCATTTCTAATTCGGGAGCACCTCATAATTAAATCTTTATTTCCCTTTCCTACCCCTCCCTCTCTGTCCCTTCCTTTTTTTTTCTCGCCCTTTAAAAAATTAAAACTCGAGAGCCTCTAAGGGATCCGGAAGGAAAAGGAAAGATATTTTAAAAAAGGGGCAGCAAAATCAATGACTATGAGGATGCTCCAAATTATTCATTTTTTAAGCCATCATTGTAAGTAAATTAGATCGTGCAATGAGATAAAAATGTAATGGAAAGATATTTGGGCAACTGACGTACTCTCTACGTCTCAATTTAATATTTTTATTTTTCTTTTTAGTCTTTTCTAATTTAAAATTTTTAGTTTCTTTATTACTTAAAATATATAATTCACTTGTCATACTCATAACAAAAAATCACTACAACAAAAAGTCACTATACTTTCTCTATGCTACTTTACTTTTTATATATATAACATTTTTTTTTAATTTATATATCAAATCAAACTAATAAAATTAAACCGAAAAGTAGGGAGGGAGTAACTTTTAAAGTTTTGGATAGAAAACTAGCATAACTATTTTCGTTAGTGTCGCTTTCATCTGCCACATGACTGCTACTGAGTACTCATGTGCTCTAACCTTCAACGATTTAAAGCGGTAGTGACATTGCCGACTTTGAAGTCGGTATTATCAGTGCAACTTAAAAAATGAGTTTTCTAAATAATTTTTAGCATAAAAGAAAAAAAAGAAAATACAAAGTTGGTAGTATTAGTGCCGACTTCAAAACTTCATTAGTACCGACTTCACAAAAAGTGGTTAATTGGTGCATGCTTTGCCAACATGGGTTTTTTTATCCATACTTTTTTTTTAAATGTAATATTTGGAAAAAAAAAAAAATTGTGACTTTTGTGGCGATACCTTTCTTATTATTTGTAAAGGGAAAATACAATGTTGCAAATTTGTGGGGAAATAGCACTTTATTGTCACTAAGTTCACATAAAGTTGTAATGCAGGACTTAAAGTTTCATTTTTTTACAATTTAGTATATATGTTCACTCTTTGTTGCAATTCAATGCAAAAATAATGACATCTGACAAAACTAATGAAATAGACGAAAAATATAACGAGCATCTTTCAAATTCATATTTTCAATCCCTGAAGTATTATATTTTTAGAAAAATAAATTATAACAATAAATTCAGATAAATAAAACCTTATTAAATAATAACATATAAATGATTTAAAAAACATATAAATAACGTTTATATAATAAGTTTGAAAAGTACAAAGAAATCTAAAAAGAGAAAAATATCAATTTTTGTATTAGCTTTCTAAGAAAAAATGTATTCCCCCCGTCCCAGAAAATACGTGATATAAGAAAATGTTTATTTTTCCTTTTTTTTTTGTCTTTCCTCTTATTAAAAGGAGTATTCACCAATTTCTTCTCGCTACGGTGAGGGAGGCAGTGGCAAGTGGGGAAGGGAGAGGGACGCTATAGAGAAGGTAAAAACCGTATTTTAGTCACTAAATTTTAGCATTTTTTAAAATATTCTCACTGAACTAATATTTTTCAAAATGTTGTCACTAAACTTTCACAATTTTCAAAAAGTGCTCACTCTGTTAACAAATTCGCTAACAACATGAAGAAATTTAGCCACGTGAATTAACGTGACTAATGTTTGTTAAGTTTTATCAACAAATATATGTTAACGTTGTTGACATGTATGATGAATACTCCAAATTACTCAATGTAAAATGTCACTAACACATAATTTTATAGGATATATTATAAATTAATTGCAAAAGAAAAATCATTTACTATAGATCGCATTTAACAAAAAAAAAAAAAAAGTCATGTGAGGTCATGTGGCTTAATTGTTTTTTAGCGAATTTTTTGACTGAGTAAGCACATTTTGAAAAATGAAAAAGTTCAGTGATAACATTTTGAATAAGACTAAAGTTCAGTGACTAAAATATAATTTTTGCCTATATAGAAAGAATAGTTTTTATTTTTTCAATGTGACAGATAGTTATTTGAGAAGTTTGGAGAAATTATTTTAAAAGAGTATTATTTTTGTGTTAGAAAAAAAAAAAGATTATATATTAATGCTTAGGCTTATTTATAAATTTTGTATACATTTTCGTAAAGAATATGTATTTTTTAGCAAAATTGTATAATTTTTCTGAAAGAATCTGTAAATAAAAAATTATTAATTTTTTTTTAATGTTTCTCTATTTTCACACGTATTATATTATTTTTTCAAAATCTTTTATATGTTATTATTTAATTGTAATGATTTTTTTATTAGAGTTATTATTAACATTTCGTCTATTTTGTGAACTTTTATCAAGTGTGATACATTTTTGCCTGAATTGCAACAAATTGTGAACGTAATCTCCTAAATTATAAAAAATAAAACTATAAAATCTACATTGCAATTTCGTGATGATAGTAAAGCACTATTTTACCTATCTATAAATATATTAAACCAAAGTCGTTCCTAAATTTGGCAAGTTGGAGCCCAAAAATGTCACTATCAAAGGGCTGAAAATAGAAATTGATTCAACACATGGTTTTAGCAAATGATTTTGGAACATGGGTGGAGAGAAAGTGGAAAAATGATCTATAATACTCACACTCTTTGAAAACTTTTGAAAATGTGCAATTTTTTTTCGTTTTCATTAATTAATCAACACTAGGTGTCTAGACTAGGTTGCAATATTTGAATGTTTTCTAATTATATCTTTAAAAAATAATTGTTTAATGAGCTTTAAAATTTATTGTTTTTAATTCAGAAAAATTGAAAAAAATACCTCATTTTTAGTCTAATAAACTCATTAAACAGTTATAATCTAAATATATATTCTTAAATTTTAGACTAAATTTATTGTTTTCTAATTATTAATTAATAACAGTTTTTTTTTGTATTAACGATTATTTTTAAATTTAGATGTGGATATTTAATTTGTTTTTTTTTTCATTTTTAGTCTAAAATTTAAGAATATATATTTAGATTATAACTACATTTCTTATGTTTTCGAGATAGATGATCATTAGTTAGACATTTTTTTTATTTTACTTTTGTCAAAAAAAAAGAAGATTTTATTTAAAAAAAATAAAAAATTGAAGAATGTGGATATAATATAGATTACTATAGGGAGAGCCGAGGGGGGTATTTAATTTGTTTTTTTCATTTTTAGTCTAAAATTTAAGAATATATATTTAGATTATAACTACTTTTCTTATGTTTTCGAGATAGATGATCATTAGTTAGACATTTTTTTATTTTACTTTTGTCAAAAAAAAAGAAGAAGATTTTATTTAAAAAAAATAAAAAATTGAAGAATGTGGAGATAATATAGGTGACTATAGGGAGGACCGGGGGGGGGGTAAGGAAAGTTTTGGAGGCAAAAATTGGGTATTTTTTATTTAAAAAATAAATTCATTATGTTATATAGTAATTACTATTAATGCATGTTTGTAGCCTTATAGATTCGGATTATTAGGCTTAATAGTTGAAAATCTCATTTTGCTTTAAAAAAATTACCGTTACTACTATAAATATTAATCCTTTCTTTTTTCAAAAAAAAAAGTATATGAATATTTACTTTCAAAAAATAAATATGAATGATAGAAAAAATAAAAGAAAAATGTTCAAAATTTCAAATTTAAGCAAATAAGATGATTGAGATTTATTCATTTATTTATTTTTTTGAAGCAAGAAGATAATTTAATTGAGAAAAAAAAAGTAAGGAGATAACTGCTCTTTTCAATAAAAGTCATACAACTAAAATGGTGATAAGTATCTGCTTTAACTGTTTTCTAATATTATCTTTCAAGAAATAAAAAACTATTTTTTAATATTATCAAAATATTTTTCTTTACATTTTTTTTATTCAAAACCTTCTTACTTTGAAAATTATGAATTTCATTAAACGAACTTATTTCTGGAAATTGTCGAATTTCTAGGCTTAAAATTGGAAGCTACTTTTTTATTCATTGAACTTAGCTACTTTGTTTTGTGTGTTTTTTTTAACGATTTTTAGCTACTTTGTTTAAAAAATAAAATTCTTTATTACTTGATAATTATTATTAATTTATGATGACATATTTTTTTTATAGAAATAGAGTATTTCGTTTTTTTATTTTGTATCTTCATTCAATGTTTTGTTATCATAAAATTAAATAAAATTTAAATATAGTATAATAATTTTTAAAATGGTGCATTAATTTTTTTAAATGGTTACTAATATAAATAATATTTTAAAGTAAAAATATAATCTTTTTAATGTGAAAATCGAAAAACCGAGAAAACTAAATGGGGGGGGGGGGAACGGAGCCATGACTCTATTTTTTAGTTTATATACATAATTTAGGGGTGATTGGCTGACTATGAGAAAAAAGTTAAATTTCTCTTTGTGTTGGAAGTAAAAAGTATCATTAAATGCGAAGATAATTTATTTGCAGTTGATTTGGGATTTTTGGGTGGCAGATTGAAAGTTGTCCACAAAATCTTGTTAACGAAATTAATTGACGATATTTATGATAACATCTGTAATGGACTCAATACACTCTAATTAAAAACAATAATAAAATTATTACATTTATAATTTTGTAAGCAAATTTTTGTAATTATTTTTTGTCCTTACTATTACCCAATTAGTATAGGAGAGAGAGAAAAAGGTTGGTTAAAAAAAAGTGAAAAAATGTTTAAAAAAAATTATAAAAGGTGATATGTGATTCTATTTTATAAGCTTCAATTTCTTCGAGCAAATCTTTATTTTTACTCTCTCTATTTTAAAATAAATATAAAAAATTAGATTTTCTCTTAATTAAATAGCAAATTTGAAAAATTATTGAACATTCATTTTAGAGATTTAAAAAGGTTTGCATGCATATTTCGGAGAGAATAGCCTACTATGTGGATTTTCTTTATTTTTTATTGAAAGATATCTTGAAAAGTATTGATTCGAGTAGAAGTGAAACACTTTTTGGTTAAAGAACTATCATCTCCACCGACAACATTTTTTTACCAAATAGTGTTTCACTTCTACTCGAATCAATACTTTTCAAGATATCTTTAAATGCTAAATCTACTACGAATGTTTTGTTTTATGAAGTATTTCGAAATATTTAAGTAGTATTCACACTTTGTTCTTTCGATTTATTATTTCAGTACTTGCATGACTATATATAATTGTCATGCATCACACAAATTTGCTGCTAGTATTTGTAAAAGGAATGGCTCCACCATTCTCAAGGAATATTTGGCCGTGTACTTGAATTTTTTTTATTTTTTTTTGATACCCAGGTTTCCCAGTTTCGCCGGGTTAATCCTGGACCACTAGCTCCCGGTTCCTCGGTGTCCTAGCGGAGGTAAATCGCGGATGTGCCCATGCGCCAGGGGTGGCGGCAAAGACCCTTTATACTGGCCCCGAGGAGCCTCTCCTACAACGCGGTAGTTGAACTCCCCACACCGAGGTTCTGCAAGCCAAGAATGTCCGCTTCCTTAACCGCACGGATGTCTAGGCTCAGGTCGAAACCCAAAGTATGAAATTAAACCACAATGATCCCCCGGAGGGAATCGAACCGGCGACCTCCCCGAAGGAAGGCCACCATGATACCGCTGGGCCATGGCCCATTTGGTAGTGTACTTGAATTTTGTGCACATGTAATAAGATCTAATTCTACTTTTGGAAGCCACTTATTTCACATTCTACTTTTGGCTTTAAACAAATCCAATTCCTACCTCCGTCATAAAATAAAATGGGAGTTTATTTCTTTCTTTTTCGTCACAAAATAAATGCTCATTTTTTATACGTCACATAATGAATACTTCCTCCGTGTTGGGTGCATGGACATCAAAAAATTGGACACAATAACTAAGAAAAAGAAAAGAATTTTCACTATTCTCTCCACTCATTCTCTCTCCTACATTATTTTAATATTCACAACACCATTATAATTTATTATTCTCTCCACTCGTTCTCTCTCCTATTTTACTATTACACTCAGAACATTTTTTCCATTTTGGACAGTCTCCAATCACGTGAGACGACCCAAAAAAAAAAAAAGTCTCCATTCACCCAACACGAAGGGAGTATTCATTTATATTCTTGGGCGATGAATAAAATGGAGCATTCTTTAGAAATGGATGAAGCATTAATCTAGTTGAACATAAAAGCCTAAGAGCTTCATGCAGAATCTGCCCAGTGAGAACCTAGACTTTGTAAGCTGCAATGACAATTATGACATTGACAATGTTTAAATGGGACAAAACATTTGTCTTCCTCTTCTCTTTTTCTTACTTTGTTTCTCCTTTTCTTTAATTGATTTGTGGTCCTTTTACCTTTCCTCTCAACTCCAATTTTTTCTATTTATATACGAAACATGTCACTCTTTTATAACCCGTTTAATCTTGAATCTATCAAGTGTTTGTTAGTTTCGACTTATTTTGAATAGCTTATATCTTTTGGCTTTAGTTAAATTAAAATTGTAGTGTTTGTTTTCACTTATAAGCTATAAGCTCATAAATAAGGTACAATTTAGGGTGAGTTTGACATTGCTTCTGATTTCCTGAAAGTGATTTTTCAAAAGTGATTTTAGAAAAAATCGATTATTTGTAATAAATACTAAAATTTATAAGTATGTTTGGATAGTATATGTTCAAAACTGATTATTGAAGATAAATACCAAAAATGACCTTTATGATATGTATCTCGATATAATAAATGTATAAAAGAGATAGAGGTTATTATTGTAAAAACAACACAAATAACAGCTTCTAAGAATCACTTTTAGCAAAAGCTGGGTCATAGCTGCTTCTACGAAAACATAGTTTTTTGCATTTTAACAGCTTAAAATCATAATCAGTATTGTTATCTAAACGCAATTAAAAGTGATTTTGAGCTTCAAAAGTGATTATAAGCTACAAAAAAGCACTTCCAAACTCACCCTTAGTTATATCACGAATAAGCAAAAGCCAAAAAGTTATAAAAAATCACCACTTATCTTACCAATAGGTCACGAGTGCAAATACTACTACCTACACCTTTGTTTATTTTTTTTCTTCCTTACATACTTTTTCAATCAATTCAATTCTTTAACTTTATTCTATTTTCTTATTATCATTTAATATTACAAAAATAAATTATTTATTTTGTGCTCATTTTTATTTTATATTTTTTTACTTTTATAAACATAAATAAATTAGCAAAAGAGAAAAAAATATACAATACATAAATAAAAATTAATTTATGAATTCAAATTTTATCCTTTATTATATTTCAATAATTTAATTTTCGTATTTGCTTAATATTTCATTTAAATATATAAATGTAAATTTATAATTATTATAATTTTGAAATATTTCTTTTAGCTTTAGCGCAAATATTCATGTTTATTTATTTGTAAATAATATTTTTTTTTTGAAAAAAAAAATCAAAACGAGTATTATATATTAAATTTATCAATTATCAATCAAAGTCATCAGTTATCATCAATAATTCATTAGCCATCACCTCCAACAAATAAATTATCAATCAATTAGATATAAGTCATTAACGATCGGCCATCAGACCATCCTATGTAAGTCACCCGCCGTCACCCGTGATAAATGAGTCCGAAATCTTGAATCTGCGACAAGTCCAAATTCATTAGCGGCTACTAAAAATCGATTTTTTTTAAAAAATATTCCATTTTAAATTCATATTTACCTAAATGACACAGGGGAAAATTTATGTACCAAAATGACCAGTTTTTGAGAAATCGGCATTGGTAGTACCGTTTTTGGCTTAAAGTCGGCACTACCAATGCCGTTTTTGGTCTGTCAAAAGTCAACCATCGGAGGATTAATTGGGAGGTTTAAATGGGAGGATTAATTGCATTAATTAGGGAGTTTTAATTAATTTTAAGTAAAGTCGGCATTGGTAATACCGACTTCAATTAGGGTTACAGTGAAGTCGGCATTACCAATGCCGTTTTAAGAAAAGTGGGTAAAGTCGGCATTGGGTAGTGCCGTTTTCCCTTTACTGATTCCAAGCAAGTGCAGACCCTCCCCTTCCCTTCATCCCTTCATTCCCATCTTCTCTTCTCTCATCTTCTCTTTATCTCTCAGCCATTGATAACCAAACCAAGATTTCATAAGCCAACCAAGATTTAATCAAAATTCTAAAAACGTTATTCATACTCACGTTTTTAAAATATAAGGTTAGTATTTGTTGATTTTTTTTTTCTATAATTTGTGTTTTAATTATATTTATTTATATAATTTGTGTTAATTTTTGTTTAGTTTCCTTAATACATACATGTTAGTTAGGTTATTTATTAAGATTTGATGAAACTTGATTTTTAATTTATTCGAATTTTGTTAGAAATTTAACGAAAATGTTAAGTTTCTGTTAGAAACTTAACTGTACTCATATGCTTGAGCGATGGCTTTTTGTTTACCACACCATGCCTTCCGATATGAAACATCCTTACCGTGATCTGATTTTATATTTATCATGATAAGCTTAATCTTGTACTCTGAATCAGCCTTGACAAGATCGAAAACTTAATTCTCGTCCTATAAACTTAGCATCTAAATTAGGATGATCGCCGCTAACATCTGAAGCCAAGCAAGAATGTGGACCCTTGTACTTAGTTACTTCCCAGTACCCACCCTTCTTAGACTCACATTGACATAGAAATTGCAGGGAGGCTGTTTCACCAAACACTCGATAGTCCACTTTTGCGGTGTGCTCTTTCTCACCTTGAACCTCGATTCTTCTTAATATGGTACTTCTTTATCACGTGCACATCAATCTTGTCGAGAAGCGAATACCTTTAGCGATTGCATCCTTCTCCGCATTCCATTCGGCAAACTTGTATTCGGTATTATCATAATTCTTCGATCCTTCACCAATATCACGGTAAAATTGATAGTCTCCTCTCCCATACATTTGATTTTGCGGTTCACCTTGAAAAGTAATCATCGTGCTCCTACATCACCACCTTCCCCATCATCACCCTCATTCTCATTATCGGTTGCACTCGAACAATCTTCATATCCGTAATCGGCATCGAACTTACAAGGGGATATGACTTTCATAATCGAATCATCATCGTTTTCACGTTCCTCTACCTCTTCCGCTTCCCTTCCACTTCCACTCTGCTTCCACTTTCGGTTCCACTTCCCTTTCCTCTTCCCAAAAGTGTTTCATAACCAAAAGCATCTCTCTCAAGGTAGTTATCATTTTGTATCGGCTCCTCACGTGTTTCAACCTCATCGTAACGCACATTATTATCAAGTCTAAAATCCATGATAATATACAAGCGCAAGCTACCAATCCCACCTAATTGAGCGAAACATCAAACATGACTTTCCACACTTGCACATATCATCTTCGACTTCAAGCGGAATGTAATTTGCAAACCCATCGCCCATAATATGAGGATATCTACAAATAACTTTCAACTTAATATCCCTTGGATCTATATCAATTTTCTTATATAACTTCCTAATCAATTTTTGTAACTCAGCGAGTTTTTTGCCCTAAGGGGAAATTTCTACTGTTCAAGATTACTATCTCCAAACGGGTGTTCATCATCTCCTCCCCAGTAGCACATGAAAATAAGTGGAAGTCCACTCATATTTTTCCCTAAACAAATTAATTCAACAATCAAAATATATAAAAAAGCAACAAATCACATTATACAAATCAAAATATATCAATTCATTCGACAGTCAAAATATATAAAAAAGAATAAAATGTACCTTGAATAATGCTTAATTCACAAAATATTGAAGAATGTTGAGCTCTGAAATTGAAATGGACGGAGAAATGGTAATGAAAGAATGAGAAGAGAAATGGTTAAGAAAGAATGAGAAAGAAGAGGCTGTGAGGGGATTTATGATGGGCTGAAATCGGCATTGCCAATGCCGACTTCACTATAACCCTAGTTGAAGTCGGCATTGGCAATACCGACTTCTCTTAATCCAAAATACACCATTAGCCTTGACAATCAATTAATCCTAAGCCTTGATCCGCTGACTTTTGACTGACCAAAAACGGCATTGGGAGTGCCGACTTTAAGACAAAAACGGTACTATCAATGCCGATTTCTCAAAAACTGGTCATTTTGGTACATAAATTTTCCCTTGTGTCATTTAGGTAAATATGAATTTAAAAAGAAATATTTAAAAAAAAAATCACTAAAAACCTATCTCACTAAATATTTCCCCATTGAAAATAGTCCACATCATCACCCTTCCTAATAAAACAAATAAAACCTTCTCTACCAATTTATGTGACCACGCTAGCTTTGCTACTTAATACTACTACTGTCACTCACTGAAAACATTTCTCCTTAAAATAAGATTTATTTAAATATGATTTATATCTTCAAATAACTTCATTATAATATTAACTTAAAATAAAAATTATTTAATAATGATTTATATGTTCGAATAACTTCATTGTATTATTAACTCTAATAATCTTATAATTATGAGCCTTAGATTACTATATAATACTTCCTTTGCCTCATAATAAATGTCGCATTTTTATATTTGTATGAAAAAAATTTGAGTATTAATTTTAAATTAATTTAATTATCCTGAAATACATAAAATTTGTTATTGATATACCATTATAAATTCAATAAAAACAATTTAAATTTTTATTACGATAATTAAATTCTGTTAAAATTATTGTCAAAACATTTTTGTAAAAAAATGCAATAATTATTATGGTGCACTGCAGAGGGTGTACATGATATATTTCCAAATGTCAAAATTTCATTAAGAGCCTTTATGGCTCAATGGGCTAGACAACCACCATACGACACGTGGTAACATGACACCTATACGGTGTAAGCATGGCCACGAAGCAATAGATTGGACTTCTGTTAGCTGAAATTGGGCCCACCAATCAAAAAGGGATATTTTATTTGCTATACTTAATGGGCCGGGCCCGCTATTCTTCAAAAGTCGTTGTTATAGGACGGCCCATATATGAAACCTTCTGATGCTGAGAGAATTAAAGTTGGGCTTTGCTTGTATTGGACGATAATAAAACACTTGTCAGCAATCTATGAGTGATGGCGGCGAAGAAGAAGTCTAAGATCACACGTTGAGCCCACGTGATAGGTGGACACGTATGTGGGTTAGTATGGGTCGGGTGTGCGCCGACGATGGTCCGGGTCTGAAACTCTGAGGTACTCCTTCCGTGCCCTCGAAGAAAAGGCACAATATTAGCCTTATATAGATGGGAATTAAGGAATTTATATAGTGTAGTAAGTAGTGTAAGTATGAAAAGTAAAATAAGAAATAAAAAGTGAGGTAGGAAATATTAAGTGAATAATTATTGTGAGTACAACAATTGAATCTTATAAATAAAGAAGTGTTAAAAGATTTTCATTGTAATTGTGAGTGTCTGCATTTTTAAATTACCCAAATTAAAAATTTGTGCCTTTTTTATTTAATGGTGTAGTACTGAATTTACGGAGGCTCCAAAGTCAAACTCTGATAGAGATGGGCAGTAGGGCTGTACAAAAAATTCGAGGAATCGGACCGGATCAGTAGAATCGGACTAGACCAGTAAAAATCAGACCGAAAAAAATAGTATTGGTCCGGTCCTGGTTCCAAATTTTTATGGAACCGATTATTTGGTTCGGTCCTGGTTTTGAAAAAAATATACGCGGTCCTGACCTAGGACCTGACCGAATATATATATATATATATATATAATTAACTTTGTTGGTCTTCATGAAGGACTCTTGTCATTTTCTTGGAGTTATTGCAACGAAAGACTTGGTATGCATGAAAAACCTTGTGAAAGAAATTACTCCCTCCGTCCCACCTCAATTGGTCCACTTTCCTTTTTGGGACGTCCCACCTCAATTGGTCCATTCCTTAAATGGAAAGTTTTTCCTATATTAATACCCTTATCATCTCCATATATTTACAAAAAAACCATTCATTATACCCACTTTAACTTACTATTCCTCCCACTCATTCTCTCTCCTATTAAATATTTTTAACTTTTACATTCTCTCTCATAATCCCTACCACACATTTAACTTTTACATTCTCTCTTCTCTAATTTCTTCCCACTTTAATAATTTTTCTTAAAAACCGTGTCCCACCTCAATGGACCAATTGAGGTGGGACGGAGGGAGTATGTTACAATTTAAATCTTCGTCTACTTAGTCGGTAAACATAAGTTTTAAAAGTTCATTTACACCCCCTAACTTATTTCAATTTGTAACGTTTCCAATAATATTTTTAATTTCAAAATGAATATCATATCGTAGATTTTGTTATTGTAAAAAAAGTATATTATATTGTAATTAACTGTTGATTTTGTTATTGTAATATTGTTCAACAATTTGGTTTTTAAATATGCTTTTGCTTGTAGATTTTGTTATTGTAAAAAATTATATTATATTGTAATTTGTAGAACCGATGGAACCGGACCGGAACCGGATCATTGGAACCGGATCGATGGGACCGGTCCTATAATATAATGGTTCGGTCCTGGTCCTAAATTTTTACAGAACCGAAGTATTTGGTTCGGTCCTGATTTTCTAAAATTTTGACAAAAATCGGACCAACCCGAACCGTGAACACCCCTAATGGGCAGGTTTCCTTGCTACATATAGTAAAGTTTCAAATTTCTTGGAATTAAGTAAATGGCAATGGGAAAGTTCGGGCAGTTATACATCATATCACCCCCATTTTTCAATTCAATTTTGTGCCCCATAACCGTCTCATTTTTCAGTGGGTAATCAATTTTTCATATCATACCTATTTCCCATGGGTAGCAATTAATCGGAAAATTCCCACGTGAAATTAGTCAAACTAATATTTGGTTTTAAAGCACTTTAGCGATAAAAAAAAAAAACTCAAAAATTAACTTTGATAAAGGATAATTTTTCTACTTAAACTCATATAATCACATTCATAAGAGCTCAAAAAAAATTAAATAGTTATGTATGACACAATTCACCAAACATAAGGAAAAATTCACTAGATTATAATAAGAAAACTTATATGAATAAGGATAAAATTTTATTATTAAAATAAGCAGTTCGAGTAACATTCGGTTCAGGTAATGGAGCGGATAATGGGGCGGGTAATGCTAATACCAAAACCAAACTGTTCCCCAATTTTTCATTTCGATTATTCCCCATTACCCGTCCCATATCCAATCAAACCAGTTAATAACCGTCAACTTCGGTTCGATTCAATTCGGGTATCCACGGTTCGATTCAAAATTGCCATCCCTATAATTAAGTTTTCTTTTTTCCTTTTTAGCAAAGAAATTAAGTTTAAATTATAATATAGCGATATATTTTTAAACTCAAAAAATTTTAAAAATTACTGTTTTAATTTTAATGATAAAAATATTACTTTTCTAAATAAAATGGTGATAAATTTCACGTAACTATAAAATTAAGCAGGTCTAATGACTCACAGTGTCAAGATAAGGGAAAAAAGAACACTTCACATAAATTTGGGACAAATTGTAGGAATTTGAATTGGGGTAATAATTTTTCTTGTTTATTTTTTTCACAAGGAGGAAATACTTATATGAGAATACAAAAGAGATTGCAGCAAAAAGAAAACACAAACCAATTAGGAAACACAATCCTACCCAAACTAAATCAGACGAAATCTGAAAACAACGGGAGCAGACGCTCCCCCTCCCTGGAAGCGGATGCTCCTAAAAGACAGAAACTCAAGACGGAAATTGGCTATATTGGGAGCGGTGCTCCCCCTCCTGGGAGCGGACGCTCCCGTAGAACAGAAACTGACGAACACTGAAGCTGAATTTCTTCACACCCTCCCTCAAGTTGGAGCGTGAGGGTTAGGAAGGCCCAACTTGCTAAGTAGAATATCAAACTGTTGCTTTTCGAGAGCTTTAGTAAATATGTCAGCCAACTGAGTCTTCGTAGGAACATAAGAAGGAGCAATAAGGCCATTGGAGATAGCGTCACGGACGAAGTGACAATCTACCTCAATATGCTTCGTTCGCTCGTGATAAACAGGATTCTTGGCAATGTGAAGAGCCGATTCACTGTCACAAAAGATGGAAATAGCCTTGGGATGATGAACGCCCAGGCTCAGCGACAAACCCTTTAACCATTTAAGCTCGCAGTAGGTTGTTTCTTAGTTTTCCAAGAGATGGGGGAATGCCCGAGAAAAACGAGCCACCCGGTTAGAGAACGACGGGTGATGGGGCATGTAGCCCAGTCCGAATCACACCATCCTTGGAGGGTGAGATCGCTGTCAGTGCGCAGAAGGATGCCTTGGCCAAGAGTGCCTTTGAGATACCGAACAACTCAAAAGGTAGCCTCCCAATGCTCTGAACGAGGTTCATTCATGAACTGTGATAGAATGTGGACCGATATATGCAAGGTCCGGCCGGGTTACAGCCAAGTAAATGAGGCGTCCGACGAGGCGTCGATACTATTTCGGATCTTCCAAGGGAGCACCGGTAGCAACGCCAAGCTTATGGTTAGGTTCAATAGGGAAGCCAGAGGGCTTTGCACCTAGCAATCCAGCCTCAGAAATAATATCCAACGTGTCTTTTCGTTGGCACAGAAACAGACCATCAGGATTGCGAGCAACCTCAATGCCAAGAAAGTATTTTAGGGATCTGAGATCTTTCATTTTGAAGCACTCACACAAGTACTTCTTGAAGGACTGTAAGGCAGCGGAATCGTTCCCGGCTATGATGAGATCGTCAACATACACAAGCACATTCATTTGGATCGCACCTTTTATGAAGGTAAACAGAGAGTAGTCGGACTAGGACTGGAGGAAGCCATAAGTCTTCAAGGAAGTCAATAACTTGGCAAACCAACAACGAGGAGCTTGCTTCAGGCCATAAAGAGACTTATGAAGACGGTAAACCGTGTTGGTATTGGTGCCTCAAAGCCCAGAGGGAGTTTCATATAAACCTCTTCTGCTAAATCGCCATGCAAGAAGGCATTGTGAACGTCCATCTGATGTAACTCCCAATTATTGGAAGCAACAATAGCAAGAAAAGCCCGAACAGTGACCATTTTAGCCACAGGAGCAAAAGTTTATGTGTAGTCGATACCTTATTTCTGATGATTGCCGCGGACAATTAGCCGAGACTTGAGCCGTTCAACCGCTCCATCAGAATTATATTTGATCTTATAGACCCATTGACATCCCAGGGCACGTTTGCCAGGAGGTAGGGAAACCATAGACCATGCGCCATTATCTTCTAAGGCACGAATTTCCTCTTGCATTCTGTTTCCAGCCGTCATGAGTCATGGCCTCGCGAAAGGATGTCGGATCTTTAGCCACTGTAAGAGCTGCAAGAAAGGTACGATATTTTGCAGAAAAGCGATCACAGTTTATATAGTGAGCTATAGGATAGGGAGTACCTGAGGAACCGATTGAAAGCGGAGAGGCAGGGGATGGACTCGAAGAAGAAGTAGTGAGAGCAACATAATCGCGGAGACGAACTGAGGGAATTTTCTGTCTCATACCCCTCCCTAGAGTGTCGGGTCTAGATTCATCAGAAGGGACCGACGGGTCTAGATTTATCAGAAGGGACCGAAGTTGATGCAGAAGGAGCAGTAGCCTCAGTAGATGCCGAAGGAACAATAGGAGCAACCTCTTCCTGCTCATCGGGTAAAGTAATGGCTCGGCTGCAGTAGGTTCAACAGAAGGTGCAACGGAGTCTTCTTCAACAGAAAGATCTATGCTGCCAAACGCGTCTTCCTCAGCCAGAACATCAATAGAATCCGGGACATGAGGAACTGTTGTAGAATCGCTGTATGGAAACACAGTCTCAAAGAACTTCACATCACGGGAGACGAAGAATTTCTTGGTCCCGAGGTCAAACAGCTTCCACCCCTTTTTACCAAAAGGATAACCCACAAAGATGCATTTACGACTACGACTAGAGAATTTGTCACCCCTAGCCTGCTGATTATGAGCATAACACATCGAACCAAAAACTCGAAGCGAATCATAAAAGGGCACTTTGCCAAACAAGAAATCGTAGGGAGTTTTATTATCTAACAAGGGGGAAGGGGTTCGATTGATCAAGTGAGCAGCAGTAAGGACCGCTTCTCCCCAAAAATAAATGGGAAGATGGGCTTGAAACCGTAAAGCTCTAGCTATGTTTAAAATATGACGGTGTTTTCGTTCGACATGCCCATTTTGTTGAGGAGTGCCGACACAAGATGTTTGAAAAAGAATGCCAGAAAAAAGAAAATAATCAAACAGGCAATTAAACTCGGTGCCACTGTCAGATTGAACAATTTTGATTTGTTGAGAAAATTGTCGTTCCACCATTGCAACAAAAGCCATAAACATACGAAAAACTTCCATTTTATCAACTAATAAATAAATCCAAACAGCACGCGAATAATCATCTACCAAAAGTCAAGAAATAACGAGCACCACAAGAGGAAACATGAGTGTAAGGACTCCACAAGTCACAGTGAACTTTCTCAAAAACTCTAGTAGACTTATACTCACTAATAGGAAAGCTATCTCTAGAATGTTTTGCACGGAAACAAACATCACAAGGTTGATGAAGACTACCGAACAGATGACAGACAGGAGGAAGAAGTTTCACTAATTTTTCAGATGGATGCCCCATACGGTTATGCCACAACTCGAGCAAAGCAGATGCATTATTGACTGAGACGTGACAAGCAGAAGGTGCACCCCCAAAGTAGTAGAGTCCATCCCGCCTAACACCCGTTCCAATCGGGTTCCTCGGCCCGGTCTGTATAGCACACAGAGAAGCATTAAAATGGACAGTGCAATGAACATCATCAGACAATTGAGAAACAGAAAGAAGACTGCAGTTTAAATTTGGTATGTAAAGAACATGATGAAGAACAAGGGTGTCTGTTAGGCGAACATATCCCTCTATATCAACAAAGACTGAAGCGCCGTTAGGAAGCTTGACAGGGAAAGCTTGTATAGAGTAAGAATCAAAGAGACAAGCAGCGTTTCCGATCACATGATTAGACACCCCCATATCTATGATCCAAGAAGATGTATCAAACATACCGTGAAGACGATTATCCGGAATACGAGTCTTACCAACTAGTCCGGCTAAAGCATTTCACTGTTCTGCAGTAAATAGAGATGAAGAAGTAGAGGGAAGTGAGCCAGCAGCAGCAACACCGACTTGGGCAGCACCGACTTGGGCGGCTGAGTTGGTGCGTGTAGGTCCTCTGCCTCGGCCTTGTTGAGGATGGCTGCTACCATGAGAACCCGTTTTGCTACTATCTCCCCACCATTCTGGATAGCCGACAAGCTCAAAGCAAGAAGAGACATCATGACTTTTTCTGACAGTGAGAACATGTAAGATGAGATTTCTCGGGTTTGTCACGACCACGAGAACCGCCAGTTTTGAGGGAAAAGCCGACAACATCCGGAGGATCATCTAGAACTGGTTTAGCAAGACGCACTCGTTCAGCCTGGGCTACCAATTGATAAGCTCGATCAAGAGTGGGCAAGAGATCCTGAGACAAGAGGTTAGTACGAAGAGAGGCATAGTACTCAGAATTCAAACCCATGAGAAATTCATGAAGCTTGCTAGTCGCCCTCCGTGCCGCGTGTTTTTGTCTGGCTGTGCAATTGTCGCAACAAGAACAAACTATAAGCGGCTCATGATTATGCAGTGATTCCCACAATCCAGTCAACTTATCGAAATATACAGCCACAGGCATGGTCTTGGTCTGCTCACATCGTGCTATTGACATCTTCAGTTGTTGAATGCGAGGTCCGTCCACCAACGCATATCGAGATTTAATGGACTCCCATAAACGTCTAGCATCTCTATATTTGGAGAGAGTGCTTTTAACCTCGGGATCAATAGTATTCATGAGCCATGATACCAACATAGATCCATCCAAGAAACCAAATTTGCGTCTAGCCTCGAGAGCGGTCTGTATATCACCGGCCCAATCATCATAGTTATCACCACGGAAGCGAGTAGGAGTTATGAAATCACCAGGTCGATCTTGGGGGCCTAGGTAGAAGGGAGAGTTATATTCAATCTTCAAAACTGGAGGAGGCCTGTAACGACCCTAAACCTAGACACTATTTTAGCATCCTATTATATACATTTTATGTTATTGGTTGACTTTATGTCTTTGATTGTTTATGTTAAGTTAAGATGGTTAGGAGATAACTTTAGAGCTTTAGGGTTTAAATGGGGAATAAGATAAAGTATCTTGGGGGAAGTATAATAATTGAAAATGAATAAAATATGAAATGTGGTCAAGGTATGTGGTGTAAAGAATTGGAGTAGAGGGGTTAGTTGTACTACCTTAGAACTTTGAGGGCTTAATGGCCTATTGTTGAAAGATTCAATTAAATGGAGTATGGGAAGGCCATACTCCTACCTTTTTCAATCATCTTCCTCATTGACCTCCCCATTTCTCCCTCATCTTCTTCTTCCTTTCCAAAATTTCCATGGAAAACCTCCCTCCAATCTTTTCCTTCCAAAAATCCTAGTAAATTCAATCCTTCTTCATTTTTTGATCCGTTTACATATTCTTGTTCGGGGCGACGAGGGGAGCACATCAAGCTAGGAAAATCGTTGTTCCATCTCATATTGCTACGGTGAGTTATTATGACTTTCCTTCAATTACATGCTCATGAATTAATTGATGTTATTATTGTTTATTATTCTTGTTGTTTGATAATTTGGAAAACTTCTTGGAGTTGAGGAATGTGCTAAGGAAATAAATATAGTGTTATTGTTCATGGGAAATGATAAAGAGCAAGAGAGTATGATTTAAATTGAGTTAAGGATGTTAAACTTGAATTATGATGGTGAAATGTGAGAATTAACTAAGTAAATGAAAGGGGTTGGGTTCATCTTATTTGTTTGGAAGAGGTATGAAAGAGTTAGGAGTAGAATGGTTATTGTTAGTGGTGATTTTTGGTTCAGCTGCAGATTTTGAGGAATTCAGGCTTGGGCGGTCGCCCATGTGGGGCTGAGCGGCCGCCCATCTGTCCAGCTTCTTGGTCTCCAGTTTTCCCCAGCTGGGGCGGTCGCCCATGTGTGCTTGGGCGGTCGCCCATGTGCCCTTGAGCGGTCGCCCATATACTCCTGAGCGGTCGCCCACTTCGACAGAGACTTTACCTCTTTATGACCCCTGCTTAGGCGGTCGCCTATGCTCTCTTGGGCGGTCGCCCATGTCAACAGATGCTCCTCCAGTTTCCTTTCTTGCTGATTTCTACCAACAACCACTTATCATGATTCCTAGCCATTTTAAAGTAGTAGAAACCTAATCTACCTAGGATATGAATTAATCCTCTTTAACTTAGGTTAAAGTACATTACTTTAGCTGCGCAAAGACATCTCATTTGGTTGAAATGGAATTGTGGAAGTACTTTAATTATTACTCGGAAAACGCTTGGTAGCCTTGTTTGGCCACTTAACCAATG
Source organism: Adenophora triphylla var. japonica (assembly GCA_022495995.1). NCBI lineage: Eukaryota > Viridiplantae > Streptophyta > Magnoliopsida > Asterales > Campanulaceae > Adenophora > Adenophora triphylla. Next base: position 144,542 of record JAFEMH010003105.1, on the reverse strand, counting down.
TAACTCCAACTTGGTAAATTGAGCTTGGACCTTTATAGAGGTCATGTATTGTTGTATATTGACTATGTAGGGTTGGTTGATGATACCTTGTTGCCTTACTTGAATACATATTCATTGATTGTGCTATGCATAGTGTATTAAATAAATGTTGCACTATGATATTGGTTGAACATGAGTATAATTTACCATGTGGTTATACTTCTTATCCCTTTTGTGGATTTTATTTCAAGTAATTATTATGTGCTTGAACTTGTATTAATCAGCTGATGATTGGGGGTATAGCGTAATACGATCAATTATGGAAAGTGTGACCTAATCTGATCGGATTATGTTAACCTGTGACCGTCCCCTTCTGTGGCCACAGAGTGGGGTTATAGCATCTGTATTGAGCCAAAAGCCTTACAGAGTTGCTACTATCTTATATGGTTCCCTGAAAAACGGGTCTTATAAGAAGTGAATAATGCTCAAGCAGTTCACTAATTAGTGGAGTTTTATCTCCAATGTTGTACGACTATTGTTCAGACGGAAAAAGGTAAACTGAGGTAATGTAAGGTGTTTATAACTTTCCCAACATGTTATATGCACCTTGTTATGTGTTGCATTTTACTTGGCATATTGCTGCATTCATAATAGCTTGCTGAGATTTATTCTCACCCCTCTCCCTTTAATGTTTTTAGATTTCGAGACAGGCGGACCGGCCAAGTAAGGACGGAAAGGAGTTTGGAAGTGATATTTTTGGAATTGTCAAGGTATGAATATTGAAGAAAATTGACAAAGTCGGCTCATTTTCTTCCGATGTCAACCAAGTTCTCGATGGAGAAGTTAGCTCAGTTGTATATGAAGGAGATTGTTAGACTTCACGGGGTTCCAGTTAGTATTGTTTCCAATAGAGATCCGAGATTTACTTATAGATTTTGGAGAGCATTGCATGAAGCTTTGGGTTCTAAGCTATGTTTTAGTACGACGTTTCATCCTCAAATCGACGGTCAGTCCGAAAGAACCATTCAGATACTTGAGGATATGTTACAGGCTTGTGTGATGGATTTTCAATTGTCTTGGGAAGATCACCTACCGTTAGTTGAGTTTGCTTACAACAACAGTTATCAGTCTAGAATTGAGATGGCTCCGTATGAGGCGTTGTATGATAGGAAGTGTAGATCTCCGATGTGTTGGGACGAGGTTGGTGAAGCAAGGCTTTGGGGCCCGGATTTGGTTAGAGATTCGACGGAGAAAATCAAGGTGATTCGAGATAGATTGAAGACAACTCAGAGTAGACAGAAAAGCTATGCCGACAATAGAAGGCGAGACTTATCTTTTCAAGTTGGTGACTTCGTGTTTTTGAAAGTCTCTCCGAGGACGGGAATTAAAAGGTTTGGTAATAAGGGTAAATTGGCTCCGAGGTTCGTTGGTCCGTTTGAGATTCTAGAAAAGATTGGGGATTTGGCTTACCGGTTAGCGTTACCTCCATTCTTTTCTTTGCTTCATGATGTGTTTCATGTTTCAATGTTGAGAAAGTATTGTTATGACCCCTCCCATATTTTGAGTTCTCCTCCCGATGAGATTCAGGCGGATATGTCATATGTTGAAGAACCATTGAGAGTCTTGGAGTTTCAAGTAAAGGAATTGAGAACTAAGAGCATTCCGGTAGTAAGATCCTATGGAAGAATCATACCATTGAGGAAGCAACGTGGGAGCTAGAGTCGGAAATAAGAGAGAAATACCCTTGGTTATTTGATCGTGCAAGTAAGTCTATTTAAAATTCGGGATGAATTTTTTTTTAAGGGAGAGTGAGTGTAACGACCCTAAACCTAGACACTATTTTAGCATTCTATTATATACATTTTATTTTATTGGTTGACTTTATGCGCTTACTTTATGTCTTTGATTGTTTATGTTAAGTTAAGATGGTTAGGAGATAACTTTAGAGCTTTAGGGTTTAAATGGGAAATAAGATAAAGTATCTTGGGGGAAGTATAATAATTGAAAATAAATAAAATATGAAATGTGGTCAAAGTGTGTGATGTAAAGAATTTGAGTAGAGGGGTTAGTTGTACTACCTTAGAACTTGAAGGGCTTAATGGCCTATTGTTGAAAGATTCAATTAAATGGAGTATGGGGAGGCCATACTCCTACCTTTTTCAATCATCTTCCTCATTGACCTCCCCATTTCTCCCTCATCTTCTTCTTCCTTTCCAAAATTTCCATGGAAGACCTCCCTCCAATCTTTTCCTTCCAAAAATCCTAGTAAATTCAATCCTTCTTCATTTTTCGATCCGTTTACATATTCTTGTTCGAGGCGACGAGGGAAGCACATCAAGCTAGGAAAATCGTTGTTCCATCTCATATTGCTATGGTGAGTTAATATGACTTTCCTTCAAGTACATGCTCATGAATTAATTGATGTTGTTATTGTTTGTTATTCTTGTTGTTTGATAATTTGGAAAACTTCTTGGAGTTGAGGAATGGGCTAAGGAAATAAATATAGTGTTATTGTTCATGGGAAATGATAAAGAGCAAGAGAGTATGATTTAAATTGAGTTAAGGATGTTAAACTTGAATTGTGATGGTGAAATGTGAGAATTAACTAAGTAAATGAAAGGGGTTTGGTTCATCTTATTTGTTTGGAAGAGGTATGAAAGAGTTAGGAGTAGAATGGTTATTGTTAGTGGTGATTTTTGGTTCAGCTGCAGGTTTTGAGGAATTCAGGCTTGGGCGGTCGCCCATGTGGGGCTGAGCGGCCGCCCATCTATCCAGCTTCTTGGCCTCCAGTTTTCCCCAGCTTGGGCGGTCGCCCATGTGTGCTTGGGCGGTGGCCCATGTGCCCTTGAGCGGTCGCCCATATACTCCTGAGCGGTCGCCCACTTCGACAGAGACTTTACCTCTTTATGACCCCTGCTTGGGCGGTCGCCCATGTCAACAGATGCTCCTCCAGTTTCCTTTCTTGCTGATTTCTACCAACAACCACTTATCATGATTCCTAACCATTTTAAAGTAGTAGAAACCTAATCTACCTAGGATATGAATTAATCCTCTTTAACTTAGGTTAAAGTAGAATACTTTAGCTACGCAAAAACAACTCATTTGGTTGAAATGGAATTGTGGAAGTACTTTAATTATTACTCGGAAAACGCTTGGTAGCCTTGTTTGGCCACTTAACCAATGTGACTCCAACTTGGTAAATTGAGCTTGGACCTTTATAGAGATTATGTATTGTTGTATACTCCTTCCGTCCCAGCCGAGTGTACACTTATTTCCTTTTTGGTCCGTCCCAGCCGAGTGTGAACTACCAAAAATGAAAAAGGTTTTAATATTTTATATTCTCCATACCCCACCCACTCATTAACTCCACTCATTCTCCACCATACAATTTATTCAACCAACCTACTATTTACTCTACTCATTCTCTCTCTTCATTTTCTACCACACATTTTCATTATCTTAATAATATTTCTTAATCGGCGTGCCTTGGTCAATGGTGCACACTTGGGTGGGACGGAGGGAGTATTGACTATGTAGGGTTGATTGATGATACCTTGTTGCCTTACTTGAATACATATTCATTGATTGTTCTATGCATAGTGTATTAAATAAATGTTGCACTATGATATTGGTTGAACATGAGTATAATTTACCATGTGGTTATATTTCTTATCCCTTTTGTGGATTTTATTTCAAGTAACTATTATGTGCTTGAACTTGTGTTAATCAGCTGATGATTGGGGGTATAGCGTAATACGATCAATTATGGAAAGTGTGACCTAATGTGATTGAATTATGTTATACCTGTGACCGTCCCCTTCTGTGGCCACAGAGTGGGGTTATAGCATCTGTATTAAACCAAAAGCCTTACAGAGTTGCTACTATCTTATATGGTTCCCTGAAAAACGGGTCTTATAAAAAGTGAATAACGCTCAAGCAGTTCACTAATTAGTGGAGTTTTATCTCCAATGTTGTACGACTATTGTTCAGACGGAAAAAGGTAAACCGAGGTAATGTAAGGTGTTTACAGCTTTCCCAACGTGTTATATGCACCTTGTTATGTGTTGCATTTTACTTGGCATATTGCTGCATTCATAATAGCTTGCTGAGATTTATTCTCACCCCTCTCCCTTTAATGTTTTTAGATCCCGAGACAGGCGGATCGGCCAAGTAAGGACGGAAAGGAGTTTGAAAGTGGTATTTTGGGATTGTCGGGGTATGTATAGGTTAGCGTAGCAAGATGTATATTGGTAAAAATTTCTTTATGGAGTTGTGTATATAAAAACTTAGTTTCTACGTTATAACCAAAAATCTTTTGTAACTAAAGTAGGTTGTTACTTTTTAAAGTTGTTCAACTCTTCCTTCAATGTAGAGCGGAATGGAGTTATTTTGAAATGGTTATGTTAAGTATGTTTAAGTTTGTAAGTTAAATCAAAGTTTTAAAATTTAAGGAAGTATTGGAGTTAGTTGGGGACGCTCCAGCTCGGGACACGTGTTGGTTCCGGGTCAGGGTCCTCACAAGGCCGCCCATCACCACCGTCGGCCAGAGCCTGTTCCGCCATTGTCAAGAGCTTGTGTATGGAGGCTCTGATACCATGTAGAAATTTGAATTGGGGTAATAATTCTTCTTGTTTATTCTTCTCACAAGGAGAAAATATTTATATGAGAATACAAAAGAGATTGCAGCAAAAAGGAAACACAATCCTACCCAAACTAAACCAGACGAAATCTGAAAACAACGGGAGCGGACGCTCCCCCTCCCTAGGAGCGGACGTTCCTAAGGGAGGGGGAGCGTCCGCTCCTAAAAGACAGAAACTCAAGATGGAAATTGGCTATATTGGGAGCGGTGCTCCCCCTCCTGGGAGCGGACGCTCCCATAGAACAGAAACTGATAAACGCTGAAGCTGAATATCTTCACACAAATACACTCGAACATTAGTGCAGTTGACATGTATGTATAGTAGTTTGACTTCTTTACCATCTTATACGTTATGTCTATTTTAATCTCGACTGTTCATATTTATTTAGAGGATTTAATATGGTATATTACACATTTTGCTCTACTTTGTGCATTTTATCAATTCTTTCATCTCGCTCCGCATTTCGTCCATCTACCTCACCCGACTTCAACGCGGAAAGACTGCACTTGCCTCGTCTTGCCCCTATTCCGTCAAACTACATACCTAGTAATACTCCCATCAACTAATCCACTTACTATTTTCTATTTTACTAATATTTCTTAACTAACCCACTTAATATTTTCTATTTTACTAATATTTCTTGCTCCATTATATATACTCACAACACCGTAACATTATCTACTTCACCTTAATTTGTGCAATAATAATTTTTTTTTTACAATTTAAGTTAACATGCAATCTGACTGCAAGCCCAAAATCCACTTCCCACTACTCAACCCTCTATACAATTTTTTTTTGTTATCCAGGTTTTCAGCTTCGCCGGACTAATCCTGGACCACCAGGTACCGGCCCCTCAGTATATTGGCGGAGATAAATTGGGGAATGTGCCCTATGCAGCCAGGGTGGCAGCACCCCTTAAACTCCAGAGCTCCAAGGGAGCCCTCCTACAAGGCATTTACATTACTCTTACATCACCAATTGACTGCTCCAGCTGCTCCTGCCAAAGAGACAATTGCATCACTCTTACAACACCAATTGACTGCTCCAGCTATCCTCTTTACATTGTCTTAATGGATCCTAGGCAATGTTTACCTTTTCAATATGTGGTTTTTGGCTTTTTTTTTTTTTCTATAATATCTTCTATGTTTTCACTATCTTTTTAAACCATTTTTTTTTCACTTTTTAATCACTCTCTCATATTTTTTGACAATTGTATATAATGTTTCATGTTAATATATTTTAAATTAATTTTGGTTTAAGACTTATTGTTATTGTCGTACTCTTTGTCCCTAAATTTCCTAAATTAATATCAATTTTTTTTTCAAATTTGCCTTTATCAAGAATTTGATTTTTTTTTATATATATATATTTATTTAGAGATAAAGGGAGTAATATTTCCGGTGAAACTGACAATGGTATATTGAGGTCAGTTAGCCAGGTCAAGTTGACTATTTCTCCTCTTAGGGAGGGCCGTTTGGTAGGTCGATAAATGATCGGATAGGATTATTAGTCCAATAAAAGTATGTTTGATAGATTAAATGCAACCGTAGTAATTATTCAAAGTACAACCCAGATAAGCATCTGAACACCTCTTATCCCCTTCTTATTTATCCTAAAAAAATGATGATATTATTAATCCCTGGATTAATAACCTCCTCCCTATTAATACATGCTAATCCTATCGACCTACCATACGAGCCCTTCTTAGGATCTAAATCTTAGGATCTAAATCTGTAGAGAAAATGGAAAGGAGATTTGCAACTTGGCCCTCCTCCCGTCCCAAAATACTTATAGTTTTATATAGTTTTATGACATTTCACACGAAAAGCAATCAATACATATAGATTAAATTATCCTTTGAATATTTCAAGTACATAGACAATTAAATGTTTTTACAATGACAACTACCTAAATAAGGGTAGTTTAAGCAGAGTGTGTAAAAGTTTTATGAAAAAATGTAAAACTGAAAATATTTTGGGACAAAATATCTTTCCTAGAACTGCAAAGTTTAATGATGATGGCTCCATTTGTGTCTAGGTAGAAATGTGGATACAGTGAGTTGTTTCATGCTTGGATGCAGAAACGAAATCAAACCCCATTTTCAGCAACTGAGTCTGAAACATGAATGATTTCATATTAGTTCCGATACTCCTCGTGTGAAGAAGGGCACCTGGCACCTCAAAAAACATGGTGAACCCTTCACCCAGAACTTCCATTTCTGCTTTCGACCTCTTTAGAGATCCTGAAGTTGAATGCAAACAGTTCAAGAAATTCTTCTCGATACTTGACAGGGGTTCAAGAAAGCAGCTGGCACATAACGGGCGCCTTTCTGTTTTGTCAGTGCGTATCTGCTTTCAATAATGCCTGGTGTTACATTTTCTGGATTGGAGTAGACATGGGATTTGTACTGGGATTGTTTTGCCTTCTTGTTACTTACAAGCACATTTTACATCATCCAATCTACAGCATACGTACCTGTAAATTTTGTAGCATAAGAAATTCAGGGATAATCCAGTACATTAAAAAAAAAAAAAAAAAAAAAAGAGGCAATCAAATCAGTTTGTAAAACTTAATGCTCAAAAATTACAGCACACAAATTTTATGTACTGGGATTATTTTATCATATTAGAGCAACTTTCATAGGTGTTGGATGTAATGACTCGATGTCCTGGCAAAGGGCCCGGCGGCCGCCCTCCGCGGTATGGTATGGCTCAATTCTCCGTCGCGAGGCGGGCGCCCCATGCTAGCCGAGGCAGCCGCCTGGAAGACAGTAAGTGTGGTCAATCCACGATAGTAGCTCGCCAATTAACATTACCAGCTTGCTGGACAATGTCTTTAGCCACTAATCTCCATTCTTCAACACTGCTAACATCAGAAATAGTGGGTATCAGAAGAATATTCTTGGTAGGTTCATTGCTTTCCTTTCCAAGTTCCACACAATAATAGATGTTGATAGAATTGTCCTTGAATTTCCATTGCCATTTACTATTCTAAAACACATAAAATTTGGCATACCAATTAGCAAATCAATTCACTAACTAGTCCAAGTCTGGTTAACACTTAATAGCATTGTACATACTTCAGTTCGGAGTATTACAGATTCTTGAAATGTGCATAAGTCACTGTAATGATTGAAGCTGTAATAAGCAAATTACTAATGCTTCAAAGGCTCCCACCACACCACAGTGGGGTAAGGGGAGTCGGATGTACGCAGCATTGTCCCAGTATTATACACAGAGAGGTTGTTTCCGTATGACCCACGATTTGCGCCGAAAATTGCAAGGACTTACTATTACAAAGAAGCGTGCAGTTTAGCCATTTTGCTTTATTCCATTATATTCCCAAGCCAGAAAATAGTGAGTTTTTTACTACATCGGAAATGATAAAAAATTATTTAATATTCATACAACAAATTGGAATTTCAGAAACGAAACATAAGAAATCTACGTAAAATATAAATTTGATTTTATCTTTTATTTATTGATTCGTCAATAAGGAAATGGGACAATTTTTGGGGTTCTAGGGAGCATAAGAGATTGTTATTCTTTGTTAAAATAATCGGTAAAACATAAATATTTCAAACTGTTAAAATTTAAAAATCCGTGGCATGCCACATGTATTAGTCTAGTTTGAATTTTAATTCACCCATTTTATTTAATCACTTTATCTCATTCACCTCACTTTATATCTTCCACCTCATATTTCAACTACCCATTTCATTTAACCACCCTACAATGATTGAATTAAATTAAATTTCAACTCCCTCCAACTCATCATTCTATATCCCACTACTTTTATTTTATTTATATTTTCTATTTTTATGATTAGTAAAATAATAATATTTATTATTATTTATAATTAAAAAAATATTTCACACTTAATTAATTTGTTTTCCAATTAAATAATTAGATAAATGACGATAATTATTATTAAAAATAAGAAAAGTTATAATAAACTTAGCTCGCAACATAAGTAATGAAAGACAATAAAATTATTAAATCACAAATTTTCGAACTTTGCTCATATGTGCTTGACTAGATCCTTCTGCAATTGTTGATGAACTCTTGGATCACACATTTTCGATCTAGTACGCACATGTTCTGCAAATGCAGGTAGTACCTCAGTCGATAATTGAGAATCCATTTCATTGAAAAGATGATGATTTTTTTTAAATAAAGGCTAAAATGAAGAAGGATAATTGAGAAATGAGTGTTTTTTTTTCCAAATCAAATGAAACTTGCATCAATTTATAGGAAAAAAAAATGATGATTTTTGATAAAAAAAAAAATTTAATTTACTAGGTGATAATTCAGCTCTAAGATTTGGGATTAAAAAAATCTGAAAATCTGACGGACCAATCAGCTTGCGCCATGTGTCCGATTCAGAAAAAACAAAAAAAAGGAAAAAAAGGAGCGCCTCACGCGCCTTGTCGGGCGGTGAGGCGCACGTGCCATATCGACCTAATTAGAACGCGCCACATGTCATCTCAATTTTTTTTTTTTTTCAACCGGTTGAAACATTTCATTTAACCCATTGCACACTTTCAACTAACTAAAACTCATTTCATTTTCATTTCCATTTCAACTCACCCATCGTACATAGACTAACACCGGGCCCAATTCAAGAACAAAAGCGACAAGCTTGTACCGAATACACTGAAAACTAAATTAACCAAGCCCATTAAGCTTCCAAATTCAGCCCAAACTAGTTTCAATGAGCTGGATAAATCTCAACCGTCGAAGATACCTGTGGGAACAGCCGTCAGATCTAGGACATATAAGTAGAGAACCCTAGGGTTTCTATTCCGTCCCCTATTTTTGTATTGAAGAGCTTCGTTTCAGGCCGTCTTGAGAGAGAGAGGGAGAGAGTGAGATCTTCGGGAAGATGGTGCAGCGTCTTACTTATCGCAAGCGCCATAGCTATGCCACCAAATCTAACCAGCACCGTGTCGTCAAAACCCCCGGTACTTACTTCATCGCAGTCTTTCTTTTGTTTGATTTTTGGTTTTATGTTATGAGTCTGATTAGATCAATGCGTTATGGTTCCGATATCATCTACTATGATTAAATCTGTATAATGTACTGTCATTTCTGATTCTGTTCATGAACCCTAGTTTTGAAAACATTAATGGGTATGCAAATCATGTTGAATACTAGTAATTAGATTGTTTTTTATGAAATTGTAGGTGGAAAATTGGTGTACCAGACTACTAAGAAGAGGGCAAGTGGTCCCAAATGTCCTGTTACTGGCAAGAGAATCCAGGGGGTATGCCATATCTTTTCCCTGTTAATTTCTGTTCTTTTAAATGCTTTTACGAATCTTTTTATATTTTTTGATTGTCTGTACCCAATTAATCTGTGAAAGGTCTAAACTTTCTTGTTTATTTTCATGACTATTGATTGATCATCTGGTCTGTTGTATATATGAATACAACTACATTTATGTTATGTTTTGTCTAATGAAGCAACTTTTTAGGTTACTTATTGCGCTGTAAATTTCTTTTAACTGTCTCACCAATGGTATTTGGAATAAGACCATTGCTTCATGCTATTAATGTGTCTTCTTTAATTGCTTATGATGAATTTTAATGCCAGGCTTTGTATGTATCTTTCACGCCCGATGATGGAAAACATAATTATTGAGCGTTTTTTTGATGGTTGTTTTTCATTAATCGCCTTTATGCTTCACCATTGGCATATCCTTCCGTCACCATCATAATCATCACTACATCCATCTACACTTCTGCACACACACACGGATATTTCAATGGTGCGGATTAAAGGCTTTTGTGAATGCTGTCATCCATAATCTGTCTATGATTCATAAGCTATGAGATCTGAGGGCTTTTTTGTTTTTATGAGTTGTACTGTTTACATGTACAAATATATCTCATTAGTTGGTCTCTGAGTTTAAATAATAGATTATACTTATGTTTCTGGATCCATCTGCTGGTGGCATATTTATCATCTAGTCCCACTGTCAATATGCTCTAATGACTATTGTGGGAAGGTTTGATCAAGCTTAAAATTATAGCATGTACTGCTGTTGAATACTATGGGGATATCTCTGAGCTTTTATTGAACACTTGGGGAATACTACTGTTCTTTTTGGTGATATTTCTTTAAGAATCAAAGTATGATTTCCATAATGTTCTCAGCATTAACGAAATTAAGTATACATCTTGCTTCTCTCTACGAGTGGAGAACCTCATAAACAACAACAGCAGCAGCAAGCCTTAGTCTACTGATTAATCATTATCATTAGCCTGATGTGTTTTTTTCTTGGTCTCATATATTCGTCTATTTCCTTATATTTTGTTTTCTATGCTGTTAGATTAGAGATTTTAATTACTGTACTATTCTTTTTGGTTCTCTCTTGCTACATGCTTGTAATAAGCTATTTGTTGTGAGAAAACATATGACTTTGTATTCTTAAATTTCTTATTATAGATTTAAAGGCTGTGTCTTTCGTGCCCAATGATGGAAAACGTACATATTGAGCAGTTTCCGATGGTCGTTTTTCATTATTTGCCTTTATACTTCACCATTGGCATATCCTTCCATCACCATCATAATCATCACCACATCCATCAACACATTTGCACACACCCACGGATATTCTAATGGTGCGGCTTAAAGGCTTTTGTGAATGATGTCATCCACAAACTGTCTATGATTCATAAGCTATGAGATCTGAGGGCTTTTTCTGTTGTTAATTTTTGAGTTGTACTGTTATTCTGTCTTGTGTTATGATTATGATATGTTATGCATTGTTCTATGCTTAAGTGTCTTATTTACTGTTTTTTTCTTCCATGAATATAGTTTCAAATAATGTTAGTTTAATGTTTATTTGTTTTTTTTGCTTTATTTATGAATGCTATTCATTGAGGCTCTCATTTAATAATGAGGACATTGGTATTACTTGTAGATTCCTCACTTGAGGCCAGCTGAATACAGGAGGACCAGACTATCTAGGAACCGAAGGACTGTGAACCGTGCCTATGGTGGTGTACTATCTGCTGGTGCTGTAAGAGAGAGGTTTGTTTTCTGGAATCATTGCCTGAGATGTTTTGTATCTTACTTTGTTAATGTAGCATGATTTATTTGGCATAGTTTCTTAGACATTGCCTCGACTGTGCAGGATCATTCGTGCCTTCTTGGTGGAAGAGCAGAAGATTGTAAAGAAGGTTTTGAAGATTCAGAAAGCAAAAGAAAAGGTGTCCAAGAGCTAGGCTTTTTAGGCATTTGAGAAGAAAGTGTTTTTAATGTGCTTTAAGAAATTTTGACTTTGAACAAATTACAGTTTGTGAACTATTATATTATTTGGAAGGATTGATTTTAAATGAGCAATTTATTTTATTTGGATTTGGTTTCTCGTCTATATAATGAGTTGCTTGGGTTCATTTTAGTATTTAACTCTCATT
>JAFEMH010003105.1:0-130000 GCA_022495995.1 Adenophora triphylla var. japonica | reverse complement strand
TTTTATCCAACTAACCTCAGGGGCTCTATACACATACATATTTATTACATGTAAAAAATTACAAAATGACAGTGTCTATAAATGTCTACAAAATATCAAAAATATCCAGTAACAAAAATATACATATACAAATCAAGAAAAAATATACTCCCTCCGTCCCATTGATAACTTCACCTTTTTTAGCTTGACACGCAAATTAAGGAAAAATGATAGTGGAGAAAATGTTGTGAGTATAAAAGTAAAATAAGAGTGAGAATGAGTGGAGGGAATAGTAAATTTGAAAAGTGTTGTGAGTATAAAAGTAAAGTAGGAGAGATAATTAGTGGGTGGAATAGTAATTTTTTTTTGTCATTTTAGAAAAGGTGAAACTTTTAACGGGACACCCCTTTTGACAAAAAGTGAAGCTATAAATGAGACGGAGGGAGTATACAACAAGTAACAAAATGATACACAACATGTTCGACATACAACTTCAAATAATGTAACTATTAACCAAGATTATATAATATCAAAGATTTTCTTCCATCCCTCCAAAGATCAAGAACGCATCCTTAGTCCTTCTTAATTACTTAAGGATCGTATTGACTGCCATCCAATGATTCTCACCAGGATCAGATTGATATCGACTTGTCATACTTGGAGTGGAAAGCATTTACGGCGAAGAGACTGTAGAGATATAGTGAGAGGGGATGGGAATGAATGCAGGCGCGCTCAAAGTCGTAGGATTGCAGCGGTTACGCAGTGGGACAGTTAAGTTTAGGAAGGAGGTTTATGTTTTCTCAAATTCAATATTGGCTACTATTTTTTGGAGGTGTATTGTAATATAAGACTATTAATATGCAATAAAAATACGGGACTGTATGTATAGTGATTAAGCAAAAAATATATAAAAATCAAAAATGAACACTATTACTATCACCCCAATATATCAAAATTCTTCAAAGTAATCAGTGGAATGGTGAAAAAAAACTCTTTCTTAACCATAAGAGTAATCATCAGCATGTCGTACACATGATTTCTCTTTTCCAACATGCTCTTGTAAGTGTTGTTGTACAAAAACACTTCAAATCAAAATCAATTATCTTCGGTAAATAATAACGAATTTAATGATCATACAACAATGTCATTCCACTTTTCTTATCCTCAGATAATAATTGAAAAATTGTTATTTCTTACATATTTGCGTAAATCTGACAATAGTAAATTAGAAAAGTAAACTCACTAAACATAGAACCAAGAGTAATACAGACCTATATCGGTATATCCTATGCAACCAATTCATTAGTTCCACATTCCTCATAAATTTGTGAATGTCAATTAACTTATGTACATCTTTAATCTGGTCTTCAATTTATGCATCATTCAATCAATTAACATCAGTTAATGATCTAGTGGTTTATACCTAGTCAAGATCTTAAAAAAAAAACAAATCCAAAACAGTAAACATCATTTTCTGGTTGTGTGGCGTGTCGTGACGTACCTGAATGAAAGAACAAATTTAGTTTTAACAAAAGATAAACACTACATATATGATGTAGGGTTTGTGTGAGAGAATTATATTACACAGACTTACAATGGAGCATGATAGCCAAAATTTCCTAACCCTCTTATGGAGTGTAGCCTTGATGCTATATCATAAGACAAATTGTTAAGATGAAAGTTTTTTTTGCTAAAAAATCATTAAAAGTAGGGGATTAGACAGTACGATAAACAATTGATGGTTAAACGTCTGAACCTTTTCGTGTAGATATTATAGACCTTTAGTTCCACCATAATAGTAGGGGATTAGACAGTACGATAAACAATTGATGGTTGAATGCCTGAACCTTTTCGTGTAGATATTATATACCTTTAGTTGCACCATAAGCAATCTTAAACTCTTTGGTTCCAGTTAAGAACCGATCCAGGTTCTGCCCTTTAAAAACTTTAACTCCACACACTCGAACAATAATGAACTATGACCCACCATTTTTATAAGTTCATCAAGATTAAATTTTGGCATTCATATTGGAACGGAGTAAGTACCATTCATAAAAATGGTGGGTCATATTTTAACATTTACTTTCCTTTTGGTCAATATAAACTAAAATTTCAAGTGAGCCTATTCAATATGGGGTTTTGATTCATCATTTAGATAACAAAATAGAATAGAACGAAGCGAACCACCGATGCTACTGATCTGAGGCGAGGAAGAATCTGATTTGTAATGCTCTCAAGCATTGCAGTCTGTAGTCATGAAACAAAGAAATGCGATAAGTACAAATGATAAAACCTAAATTAATCTCTCAAAAGTATACATTATATGAGAGGGTATATATGGTTGTTTACCTGGCTTGGATTCCATGATCAAAAACAAAAAGAAGATTGGGAGAAACTAAATCATCTGTTAAAAATATTCAATAAAATTTTGAAATTTAGCTATGAATTAGAATTAAATGTTGAAGGAGGATTTAAATTACAGAATCCAAAATTAGGAATCATAAGCCTCAAATCTAGATACATTCGTTAGTAGTGAAGTTACTTTACTGTTTCAATATTTACCCGCATTTACAAAAAAACTAAAAAAAATGAAGAAGACATAAGAACAGAAACCCTTACCGAACAGAAGTTGATGCGGGAGAAGAAGGCAATGAAGCAAACAGTTGGGCATTTTTCAGGGAAGAGAGGTTATAAGTAGGATAATGGATTATTTAGGTTAATTTAATATTGATTCTCAGTCACCTTTTGTACTTTCTAAGATTGAATTCTGATCTTTTTATGTGACAGTTTAAACTCACCTCTATTTTAATATAGATTGGCTACCGAAAGTCTTGTTCAAGAGATTCAACTCCAAAATATTTATTCTTTTCGCCCAGAATGCCACACAAAAATGATCTTTTTCTAAAGCTTCATTCAAAAGGATGCAACAATTAAGATAAAATGTATCGCTGAGGATGCTTGAGGGCAAATCTAAGAGCTAAGTACAAAAGGATATATTTTCAAAGATGAGGGATACAATCACCAAGCACCAGTGGTCTAGTGGTAGAATAGTACCCTGCCACGGTACAGACCCGGGTTCGATTCCCGGCTGGTGCACCTAAGCCGTGATGTATCTCTGCGCTCATGTGAGACTTTGGGTCTTCACAATTCTCCGGTTCCTCGGTTGAAACCTGCGCATCTGAGCTTAGTTTTTTTTATCTCTTCACGTATTTATTCTTTTCAATAAAATGCTTCAAAGAAATAAAAAAGTACTCCCTCCGTCCCAAAATATCCTTCCAATAATTACTAGTACATCATAGAAAGATGCAAATAATTTAAAGCACAAATATTGCTGTGAACTCCATTAAGTTATTTTAGAAATAAATGTAACTTCTGATCATTAATACACACAACTCTCCCTATTGTACAACAAGTGCAAGAATCATTTGATCAACTGTATCTATCTATTACAGAACGATAACTATACTAACTCCGGCTCAGTTGCTGCTCTTTATATAGAGAGAGGAGTTTCTTGATTATTTGACAGGCATATTTTGCTGGTTCTTGGGGAACATGAGCTTTGAATTTGGGAGGATTCTTGAAACATCCCAGAGTTTGCAATAGAGGTGCTCCGCTTTATTTTAGTACGTACAATATGCCTTATGCTGTAAAGTTCAAGAATTGCCATCAAACGGCACAAAGCACCAGAACGACTTTGCATATGCAGTCTCACCGTTCCATGAAATCGAGGAGTATTGTTTTCTACTAAAAATATTTCAACAAAAGCGACCTCAAGGGCGTGCTCATTGAAGCACTTCAGGGTAAAAATGCAGAAGTAAAAACCTTCACTGTCCATTCCACTGAACTGTAACCTGAGAAAAGAGTAAATATTCATTAACTTTGATAGGCTCCACAAAAAACAAAAAACAAAAAGCAAAAGTCTATACTGGAAAGAAAGTCCTGAGTTGCAAAGCCAGAAATTTTCGGAATGAAGGTCGAAATTGCTTTTGAAAAAATAATAGTATAATTGAGGTATCCAAATTTAGCATATAACGGGGTCAATATAATAATTTAGTGCAAACTTTACCAAAAATTAAGGGGGTCAAAATGCAAAAAATCATCATTTTCATAGTAAAAACCATTTTTCTAAACTTTGAAAGTGCTAAAATTAACACTTTCCAAAAGGCTTCGCCACTGCAAGTCGTTGAAGGCTCAGGTTTCTATTTTTGCAAGTAGATTGATTTGTGCTGTTATTCAGTAGGTCTCGTTTCTTTAATTTTTGTTTGTCCGTCAAGGTCATTATAGCTGTGTGCCACGTCATTTTCTTTACACATACTCAAATAGATATCTGTGAAGCAGACTGCCCATGCCCATCAACTCAAAACAAGAAGTTACTTAAGATTTTTTTTTTCCATGCTTAGGTTCCTGTTTTGTTATTCTTTTTGTTCACTGACAGTCTTGTTCAAGGGCTTCAACACCAATATTTATTCTATCCTCCCAAATTGCCACACAAAAACGATTCTTCGCTAAAGCTTGAAATGATGCAATATATATGTCCTTGCCCTCTTGATATCTCCAAACTCCAAGATGATTCTCCTTCTAAAGGCACTACCTCCAAACGCTTGCATCAAGTCCTCCAACAATGCCCTACTTAAGATATTAAGATGGGTCTCTATTCATCATACCCAATGGTTCACATGCAATATCAAGGCTTAAAACTAGTGAGATTGACTACATCGGATTTTCTAGGAATAAATTCCATTCAACCATCCTTCTATATTTCACAAGTCAATAATAATTTTACTGTCTCTTTGCAGATATGTATGGACTCATGATATGTATCAAAGGCTTAGCATCAAGTTTTGGTAGATAGAGCCATAGTAGGAGGCATAAGTGTGTTTATTAAATAAAGCATTGGATGGGATGGATAAATATCTGATCTATTGGGGGTTGCAGCCTGAATGGAAAAACATGAAAGGGCAACAACTCATTTTTTTCTAGTACTTGTAAATATTGAATGGAATATGATGCTGATGGGAAGAGACACATGAAAAAAAAATATAACTAAAAGAAGTAAACTCATCTAAGCCCCAGTCCTTCCTACTTGAGTTTTGGGAATATTGTTTCTTCACTGCTGTTCGTACTAAGCAAATATGTTGTGTTAAGCCAACTTCAATCATTTCTTCCTCAATTTTCATCATCCATGATAACAAACATTATTAACAATGACAATAGATAAATGAACAAACTTGGATCATCGATATCAACTTAGGTACTCTTGTAAACTGAAAACTTAAATCAATCTCAAGTCAGTTCTTGTGTCTGAAGTCAAAATGGTTCAGCAAGAGTGGAGAAAGTGCATCAATAAGATAAGATGGTAAATAGGAGATTGAAAGCCAACTCAAGAATCTGCATCATTTAAATATCTGTGCTAAATTCTTATCAAAAAAGGAGATAGCAAGTATACAATATAATATGACAATTGTCAGACTGATTTGCAAGAAAGATGCGCACCTGTTCACCTGTGGATAATAAACATGCAGCACCTGAGTTGGTTGAATCTCTCTGTTTTTTGCCCAAGCCTTTGAGCATCCAAGAGCCCATTCTTCATTGTATGAACATCGTAAAGTGGGTTCAGGTTACAGAGGTAACAAGAGTACTGCTGGTTTGATGCCTCTTATTTTGTTATCCTTGGCAATCAATTCAGCTTTCGGCAAGAAGGATTCTTTCTGGAATCAAGGGGACCCTTTCTCAGGTGCTTTTTGTTCATTAGCTTCTTATCTCTAATGCCATCATACAACAGTTCATAAGCATAATAAGTAATATGACCCTCCCTTAACAAGGCTTCCACAACTATCTTTGGGGCTGCTACCTCCTTTTTATCAGCTTCAAAAATCGTGTTCACAGTGTCAGGTACGATACCCTTCTTCACCATGAGATGGATAATTCCAACTGCTTCATACACTCTATGCTGCACAGAGAGACAATTAATTACCTGCCCAAATGTCGTCAGTGAAGGTAGAAGCCCATTGTTAATCATGTTGCATAGAAAGTTGTACCCAGAATCGACATCACCTTTTTTGCAAAAACCATCTATCATGCAGCGGTATGTGTAATTATCTGAGGGGCAGCCATTGTCATCCATTTCTCGAAATAGCTTCTCTGCCATATCCATTTTCAACTTCTCGCAAAAAGCATTAATCATAATATTGAATGTAGCTGTTGTATGACACAGTTTACATTGTTTCTCCATTATTCTAAAGAGTTGGTATGCTCCTCCAAGATCCCCATCCTCACTATATCCATTGATCAATGTGCCATAACTAATTATATCTGGAGTTAGACCTTTCTTTTCCATTTCCTCGAGTAACTCCACAGCTCCCACTAATTTTTGAGCTCTGCATAGGCTTTCTATAAGTATATTATATGTAATGATGTTGGGACGAAGTCCTTTCTCCATCATTTGATTGAAAGTTTCCAGCACATCGTCAGACTTTGCTGTCTTGCATAGGCCATTGAGCACCGTGTTATAAGTGATCACATCTGGAGAAATATCATGGTCCCACATATTATTGACAATTTCGATGGCATTGTTTATCTTTAACTGTTTGCAATAACCATCTATGAGCGTGTTGAATGTGAAAATGTCGGGAAGGAAACCTTTGTCCAAAGCATCTTTCATGAGGTTGTGGGCATCCGTTACACAGCCCATCTTGCACAGACCATTTATAAGTAAATTATAAGTCCATATATTTGGGCTACAACCATTTTCTGGCATCTCATCCATTAGTTCCAGGGCTTGCAAGATAAGTCCTTGCTTTGACAACCCTTTAATTAAGGTATTGTAGAGAACGGTATTGGGTTTTACACCTTTACATACACCCTCTTTAAACATGCTCATAGCCCTGTCCACGTCATCATCCTGACAAAACCCTTTGATCAGAGATCTGTATGTGAACTCATTGGGACTAAAACCCTTGAAAATTGCATCATTTAAAATCTTTTCTGCATTTTGCACCATTCCCAGTTTGCAATGACCATCAATAATCGTGTTGTAGGTAAAAGCATCAGGTTCAAGCCCCTTATTTACCATGCGATGTAAATAGCTCTCCGCATCAACAACCTTCAAATTCTTACACAACCCACAGATAAGTGTGTTGAATGTGACAACATCAGGAGTCAAACCTTCTCTTGTCACACTATCCAACATCCTGGCAGCCTCATTAAGCAGAGCATTTCTGCACAGACCTTGTATGAAGATATTGAACGTGAATACATTAGGCAACACACCCCTCTTCATAACCTTACCATAAAGTCTCTCACTTTCTTGGACATTTCCTTTCTTACAAAGTGTGTGTATAAGCTTATTAAACGTGGCAACATTGGGACAAATTCCCTGCATAAGCATTTCATCAAACAACTGGTATGCATCCACTTGATTATTTTCTTCATATAATCCACCTACAACTGTGCAATATGCAACTGCATTGGACTCACACCCAAGATCAGGCATATTTCTAAGAAGCCTAAGAGCAGCATAAGCCCTACTTGTCCGACAAAACGACTTTATCCTAACAGTAAAAGTATACCCATCTGGACCAATCCCTCTATCTTTCATCCTCATGTACACTTTATGAGCTTGATTAAAGAACCCGTACTCAACCAATATGTTCATAATTGCATTATATGATTGCACAGACGGTTCACAATTGTAAAAATCCATCCTTTCGAAAATATTAACAGCTTCTTGAATCTTTCCCCTTTTCCCATAATTTTTCATGGCAAATATATAGACTCCTTCCAACAAAGTGTTATCGATATTCAACCTCATCTCTGAAAGCAAAGCTTCCATGGCTTCAAACTCACCATGGTAACCGAGCTTCTCGATCATGCACTTGTAAGTTAACAAATTATGTTCAAACCCATCTTCCTTCTTAACTGAATTGAACATTTCTAGTGCTCTAATTGGATCTTTCTGGTATTTTACAACGGCAGCTACATGCTTAGGAAGTATATTTCTACTCATTCCAAATGCATTAAAGTTTCATGTCAGAAATTAATTTGAAGAGAACACATCAAATACCATGAAAAAATGGCTGCTTTCAACTATAATTAAGAACCAGATAGCAGAGAAGGAACCCAGAAAACATCAAATAAAATCAATAAAAAATGACAGGTTACCTGAAAATGGGATCTTTTAGGGTTTGTTATGATACGAGAGGTTTACAGAGGCGAAGGCTAGTGTTTTCACGCCGCAAATATGTTGTTCGGCTGAGGGTAATTTGGGGTTTTAAAGTTTGTTTTGACAGAAAACTTGAACGGTAACAGTAAAAGAGACTAATTATGGTTCCAAAATCATAATTACGATGATAGTTGAAGGACCAAATAATTATTTAAATAAAGTTAAAAAGGCCAATGGAGGGATTCAACTCAGATTTGGGGGCAGTGTTTAGCATGGCACAGCAGTCGGGGCAAGATGTACGGACGAGATCGAGCGTGATCTAATCAAACGATTAGAAAATGAGAAGACGAGCAAAATGACTAAAATGTAATTAATTAAGGGAAAAATGAGAGTCGTCTTCGAGATATGACTGAGATTGCAGACCCACCCGACATGGCAATATGTTTTTGACGATTTTGACCTAGTTTACTTATTTGTTTGGTCTTGTTATCACCCATGGTTAATGTCTTTGTTGTTTGTTATAACATTACTCTCTTCATTTTAAAATGAATGTCAAAAAGAAAAAGTATTCAAAATAGTTCTTATCCTCGAGCGATTTTTTAAAAAATTTATTGAACATTTATTTTGGGACTGGGGACGGAGGTAGTAATTTTTTACTTCTATTTTGAAGTAATTGTTAGAACCAATCTAATATTCTATAAATAGAAATATCAATAAAATAATTACAATAATATTTAAATCAAAATCAGATTATAAAACAAATATAAACCTGAAAACGCTACAAATTCTTCAAAGTGAGGCCTGCTTTGTAGTGTCCTAAGTCAGAAATTCCTCCCCGCTCCTGCTGCAGTTAAGGACGTCTGGCTTGAGGATACAACACTTTGGAACAAGTTCTTGCAGAAGAACTTGTCCCCGACGAATGATGAAAATGCTTTCTTTAGAGAGAGAAAGGAGGAAGGAAGAAGATGAATTTTCTATATCTCTGTATACAAACATGGTATTGTTTATATAGGACATCTTTTTTCAATTTGGCCAATCACATTCTTTCAATTTAAATTTTGAAAAGTTACACCCTTTCAGACATAACTGCCAGACAGTTATAAATGTCCAAACAGGTTTTCTGGTTATTATCCAGAATCAGAAAATAATTTTTAAATAATATTAAAGAATTTAATATTTATTTGCAAAAATTAAATTACTCCAGTAACCCATTTGACTGTCAAGATTCGAGCTTTATGTTTACAAAAACCTGTGTCATGGGGCTATGCCCGATGACTTTTGTCCGTCTCGAAAAGAGCTTCGATTTGATATGCGGTGCGTTCCGTGGTTCATCCGAAATCAAAAGTTATGCTCATTTTAGCGCACACACATAAATTTCACTAAAAGCTCTATTTTTTCAAAAAACATCATTTAACTTTCATCTTTTACCACACAAGTCCACATAAATTCCAACAGTAATCATGTTAACATTTAAGTGCAGTTTTAAGGTGTTATTATTTGTCTGGTTTAGTTTTTCTAGATTGCAAGACACATGCACATTTTCATGCCTCTCTTTCAAGAAAGGTTGGCATATGAGTGTCTACTTTTTTGCACATCATTTAACAGAGCATCCTACTTATCGTAATTGTAAATCCAGATCCTTCTCTATTGACCATAGTCAATGCTCTTTAGAGCTGTTCTTAAACGGGAGGAATAACTATAAAGCATGGCAGCGCCCTAAAGAAGATATCGAAGAGGAGCAGAGAAAGATGGCTAAACTTCTTTGCTGGGAGAAGAAACACGAGAAAGGCGAAATGGCAATATGGAGGAAAAGAGTTAATAAAGAGTTTTGTCCTGAACAAAGTTGGTACTTGTGAATCCCCAAATCCAGATGATGTCTGGTAGTGGTATACATAACTTGATAATATTGACTATATTATTATTGTCATAATTATTTATTCTTTTTATTATTATTATTATCATAATGCAGGTATAAACAGATGGAGGCATGTGTATCCAGAGATGACCAGTAATAGTGAAGTAGCTGATGGGGAATTAAAGCTGAACGGAATATTTCGTGATGGGTCAGACTCATGTCTTTCCCTTCGAGAAACAGGCTCAGCAAACCCACTAAGGGACCAAGACCAAAGAAGTAGCACAGGAGATGGGACATGGCCCGTCGAACAATGGATGGCGGTCGTCGCCATTGAGCGACCAAGCCCATCCAATGACGAGCCATCTCGCCCATGGGTCATAACCCGTCTAATAAAGGAGGATCGTCGTCTCCATCGAGCGACCAAATCCATCCAAGGACGAGGCAACTCACCCATTCACTCGCTCGTCGAGTCGTCGACTTAGTGACGACCTTACTGGACGTACAGCTCCAGGTCGTCTTCTCATTAAGCTTAATCAACAAGCCTTCTAAGGATAAAGCCAAATCCATCACTGGCCCATTCTGCACTTATGTCCCCACGAAACTAGTAGTGGTGCCAAAAAGCGTGCAGGTTTGACTTTCCGTTATTGTGCAAACCACTGTCCATGACAGATACAGCAGTGTCCTTGTTCGTACGGAGTAATCCGAGGATGCCACGTTGATGCATGGGGATAAAGCCAATCCAATGGTTGGCAATAATCCAATTCAACGGTCCAGATGGAAATCCTAGTTTCCTTCACCCACTATAAATATATGAACAGTTTCTTGGGCTAAGGTAATGCATTTTTCCCTACTTACGTATACAAACACCCCCTGTTTTCCTTATCACCTTACTCCAGCCCAAACTGATTCTCACGCCAGAGGGCCTTGCCGGACAAGCCCCGACGCAGTTCACGATTTTCTTTCCGGTGTTGTGCAGGTCATAAGTCAGCCCAATAATCTGCTGGACAACAAGAGCTGAGCCCGAAAGTTTTCTTGCTTCATCAGATTGATTCCATTGCCGGGAAACGTTCATCAAAGATCTTTAACCAAGGAAAAACAACCGGATAGTGCATGGAGATGGTGTCAGACGGACACACGGCAAGTAAGTCAACTGGAGATGCCGGCCGACAGCCCTCCCCTCAGCAAGGCCAACAGGAAAACCCCAGACCTCCCTCACCTCAACCTAGGAACCCTAATTTGAAGGTTACCAGGTTACACGGTGTGGTTGAAGACAATGGCCTTCCAACTGCGAGGATGAGAGAAAAAAGACCTGCTACGGAGCGGCAGCGACGACCCCCACTTGAGAGGCAACGGTCGAACACCATTTCTCGGGGGCCTCGTCGAGATAGGGTCCCTCCCACCGGCCAAGCAGGAGATGTTGACATGCGGGAATTCCTCAGGCTCAAGCATCAGGTTGAGGAATTGACAGCTAAGAGGAACAACGCTGATAGTGATGATTCTAAGGACGATGTTGGTACATTGAAACCTTTAGCCCCATAGATGCTCGAACTAGGACCACCAGAGCCAGGATTCAAATTGCTTGACTTAAA
Source organism: Adenophora triphylla var. japonica (assembly GCA_022495995.1). Classification (NCBI taxonomy): domain Eukaryota; kingdom Viridiplantae; phylum Streptophyta; class Magnoliopsida; order Asterales; family Campanulaceae; genus Adenophora; species Adenophora triphylla. The sequence continues at coordinate 118,416 of JAFEMH010003105.1, read as the reverse complement.
ACAATACGACGGCTCAACAAGTGCATTGGATCATATGCAGCACCTCGAGGCTCAAATGTGTGTGGTGTCTAGGACTTCGGGACAAGACGATGTGATGTGTAAAGCTCTTAGGAGCACGTTGACTGATGCAGCTCTAAGGTGGTTCAGAAGCCTTCCGAAAGGAAGCATTGACTCTTAGAAACAAATGAGGAAGAAATTTTTGGGTAGATTTGCAACAGCTGGAGATCTTCGTAAAACTGTGAACGATCTAAGTAACATCACCCAAGGAGCGAATGAGAGCTCAATGAATTATTTCAAAAGATTCAAGAAACTGGTTGACCAGATCAATGAGGATCTGATGGACCGTGAAATCATAAACTGTTTCAGGCATGGTATTGTGTCTTCTACTTTAGACTACGAGCTTCAAGTCCACCCGGCTAAATCTAGAAAGGACCTCTACGCTAAGGCCTATGAAGTGGCCGAGGCTGAAGAGAGGAAGATACAACGAGATGGGAAGGCCGTCGTCAGTGATGAGGCGGCAAAATCCAAGAAGGACAAGGCCGGTGACAAAGGGAAAAACAAGCTGGGAAAGACTGAGAAAGTACCTGATGCATACACTCCTTTGACCGTTTCACGGGCAGAGATTCTGAGCAATGTAGATTTTGGGCCGGCACCGAAAATGAACCCCAATGCCAAGGGGAAGAAAAACATGAACAAGTACTGTGAATATCACCGAGACAGGGGGCATGACACAGAGGAATGTTTTAGTTTGAAAAAGATAATTCAAAGGTGGATAGACGACGGTCGCCTTGACCATTATGTAAAAAGGGATCGTCCAGCGACCAACAATCAAGCCGCTAACAACGACCCTCCCGAGAGGCAGCCGAGAATGGTCCTAGTCATTTCTGAAGAGGCGAGCAAGAACCAAATCAAGAGTGCTATTTACCATTTGAAAAAAGCCCCCCATGTTCCCCTAAAAGCAGATGTGCCAAATGACGTTATCAGTTTTTACCCATATGAGTTATCAGCCAATCTTCTAGCCCATCAACAAACTTTGATCGTTCCAGGTTTTATCGACAACTGTGAGTCAAGGAGAATACTCATTGACACGGGGGCAGCAAAGACATCTTGTTCTACAGCATCTACCAAAAGATGGGTCTACCTGACAGTCGACTAAGCCCATACTTAGGTCGTCTTGAGGGATTCACCAACCACCGTGTGGACGCTAAAGGGCAGATTGACTTGCCCGTCGATATTAGGGATCATCCATTGAGAACGATACAAATTGTTACCTTCATTGTGATTGATGTTGTAAGTGATTATCATGCAATCCTTGGCCAACCAGGATAGGCCGCTTTAGGGATCGTCGCATCCGTCCCTCACCAGAGAATTAAGTTTCCAACCCGCTCGGGAATCGGATGTGTATTGGGGACGGCCCCAGAATTCCTTGAGCACGTGTTGAAAACCAAACAGACCATTGAAATTGACGATCCTGATCACATTGTGAAGTTTTCTAAGTCAATCAAGCAAACGACGACCTCCTGCTCCAACGTTTCAACAGTCAAGTGTGTGGACGAGACTGGAACCTTTGTTGAAAATTCCTGGACGACCAAATTGCAGCTCCACAGCTTTAGGTCACCCAGGAATCAGGGGCAGAGTTGGACAAGTTAATTGAAGATGAGGTTCCCGACCTCACCCCCGAAGCAAAGAAAAAGATCAAGGGAGTTGTGATTGAATCTATGGATTTTCTCGATGATGCTTCCAAACTTAACCCTGCTGATGAGCTTATTGAACTGGACATCAACCCAAGTTACCCCGAGCAGAAGATAAAACTGGGGTCTCAGTTGACAACTGAGGAGAGGGATGAGATAATCACCCTAATCAAACATAACCTCGACGTCTTTTCTTGAAGGGTTAAAGACATGAAAGGCATAAGGGAAGATGTTGCCGTCCACAGGCTTGGAGTAAACCCGACGATGAAGTTTAAGGAGCAGAGGTTGAGAATTTTTTCAACAGAAAACGAGGTTGCAATCAAACATGAAATTGAAAAGTTGTTAAGTGCTGGAATAATTGTTGATGTTGGATTCACGACTTGGCTGGAAAATGTTGTGCTAGTTAAAAAACCCAATGGGAAATGGAGATTATGTGTGGATTTCACCGACCTAAACCTGGCGTGCCCCAAGGACAGTTACCCCTTACCAAGAATTGATAAGCTCGTCGATTCTGTTGCTGGGCATACGACCTTCAGTTTTTTGGATGCTTATTCCGGCTATCAACAAATTAAGATGGCCAAGGAGGATATTCCAAAGACAGCCTTCCAGGCTGCGGGGGGAACTTACTGTTATACGAAGATGCCCTTTGGGCTGAAGAACGCCGGGGCAACTTACCAACGAATGATCAACAAAGTTTTTAAGGGTCAGCTAGGTGATAATCTGGAGGCGTACATAGACGACATGGTCGTCAAATCAAAAAAGAGGAAGCATATGGACGACCTTTAACAAACTTTCTCCAACCTACGAGCAAATAACATGGTGCTCAATCTAGCCAAATGTGTTTTCGGAGTTGCAGCAGGCAAGTTCTTAGGGTTTATGCTCTCTCAAAGGGGGATAGAGGCTAACCTTGAAAAAATTAAAGCTTTGATTAACATGGCCGAGCCAACGAACATCAAGGAGGTCCAGAGGCTGAACGGACGAGTGGCGGCTCTAGGTCGTTTCATTTCAAAATCATCCGAACGATCTCTGCCATTTTTCAAGGCTCTTCGTGGTGCCAAAGACTTTAAATGGATGGAGGAATGCTCACGGTCGCTCAATCAACTCAAGGAATATCTCGGCTCTCCACCTCTTCTTAGCAGCCCCGTAGCCGGGGAAGACTTATACATCTATCACTCGGCGGGTGACAAGGTCATAGCCGCCGTGATGGTCAGAGAAGAGGATGGAACACAGAGGCCGGTGTATTATGTGAGCAAATCCCTATCTGATGTTGAGACTCGTTATTTCAATGCTGAAAAAAATTGCCTATGCTCTCGTCATTGCAGCACGAAAGCTACGAGCGTATTTTTCAGCCCACTCCATTGTTGTCTATACTGATGTCCCACTCAGAAAAATCCTTCATCGACCCGAAAGCTCCGGTCGTTTGCTAAACTGGAGCATTGAATTGAATGAATTTGACATTCAATATCGGGCGCGAAAGACCCTGCAAGCCCAAGCTCTGGCCGACTTCTTGATCGAGATGACGTTCAGCTCGGACGACGATCAAAGAATGCCACTTCAAAAAGTTAGCAAGGGCAAGCAGGTTGATGATAAACCAGAGGAGTTAGCTTTGCCTGTTGGATGCTGGAAATTTTTTTCAGATGGGTCGACAACGAAGGAGCTAAGTGGGGCCGGGATTGTGCTGGTGGAGCCAGAGAGTAACACTTTTTTTGAAGAGGTTTTGAGGTTCAAATTCCAAGCTTCGAACAACCAATCAGAGTACGAGGCACTTATTGCAGCAATTGAATATGCTAAGTGCTTCGGGGCAACGAAAATTGTGGCCTACTGTGACTCTCAATTGATCGTCAATCAAATTCGCGAAGACTACGCGGTCGTCGATTCAACCTTGCAAAACTACCACTCTTTGGTCGGTGAGTTGATACAAGGATTGGAATTTTGGGCCATCCAACGGATTGCCAGGGAAGATAATGAACATGCCGACCTACTCTCAAAGCTGGCCACTGATCAGCTGCCAGAAGACGAGCATGGCCACCACCTGGCCTACCTTGAGCAGCCTGCTTATGACAGAGTAAAGGTTATGTGTATTGGGGACGGCCCCAGATGTTGGATCAACGAATTGAAAGCCTTCATTGAAAAAGACTGTAGCGATGCGTGAATTTTTAACATCTCGGAGTTGCCACTTATTATTTATTTAGGAAAACAATAAGAAAAACCTTTTTGATTTTAAAGAGATTTGAGGGTTCAGGGGTTAAGTTATGGAATGGAAAGGTCGAGGAGCGCCCATTCCACCCAATCCAGAGATCGGTCTTGCCAATCGAGTATTATTAATCTTTTCAATTTAACAATAAAATAAAGGAACAAGTAAACCCTAATCAATTCCTTGATTAGGAATGTCGGATTATATGCTTCGAGATCGCCTTCATCGATTGAAGGGACTCTAGGCTAATCCTTTTGATGGGAATACACCACTCTAAAAGTCAATAGAGAGATTGAGAAGAAGAAGAGTAAAAAATATAAGAGTTTACCTTGTTTAGGGAGTATTTGATTTAGAACATGGTTCTAAGATGTCTTCTCGGTCGAGAAGTGATTTGGGCAGAGTTTCGACTCAATATGAGAGTCAAATCTTGATGCGGACAGAGCTTCGCCTCAATCCTTGATTCGGGCTTTGATGTTTGTTGATCAACAAGGTTGATAAACAACTTTAGGTGATTTTAGGGTGATTTTAGGGTGATTTTGTAGGAATCCTTCAGGGAGAGAAATCAACAAAATGTGTGTGTTGTGTGTTTTCGATCGTAGATCGGGGACCTTTCAATCTAAAACTGTTTCGGTGAAATACTAAAAGTCATCAGGTATTTATAGGGGTTTAAGTGGTGGATAGATTACTTGGTCACCAAGATTAGGAGACTCAAGTGGATTGGGACTCCTCCTAAGGAAGCCTCCAGAACTCTCTAGTCAGTAGAAATCCGGATTAGATGATATTTATCAAGAAAAGAGGTTGAAATGGAAAAGGGGAGTGATTCTGCACATCCTGTCGAGGGGATATCTCACGCGAGACACGCTATTCCGCGCGAGATAACTAGTCATTTGACTATTTTGTCCTCTTCAGTTTATTCCGTTAGTCAGTTAGGTCCAAAACTAACGAGGTTAGTTAGAAACTTAACGAAACATGACGAAACTGATATGCTTTTATCAAAACACAAAAGAGAGACGAAGAGTAGTGTAATCATGATTTATTGGTTCAGAATGGGGTGTCTACAGAGCCCCTCGGCGACAAGACTTATGGAAGAAGTCATGTCGTCGATAGAAAAGACATCATTCTGAACATTGGGATGGTCGTGCCGCACGGCTGCCTACGTATCTCTAAGAGAGAATCAGACCAAACGTAGTTCGACTCCAAAACACTAAAAAGGCTATTTTAGGTATTTTGAAAAGCATTTTTTGAAAATTGAAGAGGGATTTTTTTTGAAAAAGGTAAAATTATACTGAGGAATCAAGGACTTGACCCAATTCTGATGATACCCGGTTTGTTGATGAAGTTGTTGAAGTGCGTTGCCCGAGGTTACTGATGTTGCCATTGTTGCCGAGGTCACGGAGTTTGTTGTCGTTGCCGAGGTCACGGACTTTGAAGTTGTTGCCGAGGTCACGGACTTTGAAGTTTGCTGCAGTCGCAGACTTTGTTGACGTTGCCGAGGTCACATACTTGAAGTTTGCTGCCATCACAGACTTTGTTGTCATTGCCGAGGTCACGGACTTGAGGTTTTCTGCCATCACAGGCTTTGTTGATGTTGCCGAGGTCACAGACTTGAGGTTGCTGCCATCACAGACTTTGTAGTTGTTGCCGAGGTCACGGACTTGAGGTTGCTGCCATCACAAACTTTGTAGTTGTTGCCGAGGTCACGGACTTGAAGTTGCTGCCGTCACAGACTTTGAAGTTGTCGGTTGAGGTGGAGGTTCTGTCGGCCCCTGTAATGCAAGTATAGATGCATGCTGGTCTCGGATGGACCCAAAAAATTCTTACTTTTCTGTACCTGTCAGCACATAAAGATTCCAAGTAGATTTTTTTCCGGATTTTAGTTGTTTAACTAGACTTACGTGGTGGTGCTCACGTCTGTTCGTGTAAATGGCCGGTTGGTCATTTTGGTGGTGCATTCATGTATGAGTATATGGTATATAGAAATGTAGAGACATTTATATGGATTTATATTTGAGAGGGGTGAATTGTATGAGTGAACTTGTGTTTGACAAGTTGGGACCAAATCAGGTTTTGCAGAATCTGTTGCTAGTCAGCAAGGCTGTACTATTTCTTCATTGTTGTAGGATCTTGATGAGTAACCTTTTGTGAACACATCTAGGCTTGTTGAGAATATTCATTCTTACTTCTCCTTTGAATCGTGTCTCTAGGAGGCAAACGACTACAAATCTGTCGACTGTCGTAATGGCTTTATGTCCAAAGCCCTTTGCTGTCTCAAGCCCCAAGTTGCTTGCGAGTGGTAGATGACTTTGTGAACAGGCTTGTGAGGCTGCTCTCTTGATTTGAAGATGATCGAAGAAGACTCTCCTTGTTGATTTGATGGGATCGAATGATGCTCGATGAAGAAGGTTGAAGAATACTCTCCCTTTGACCTTTGATTTTTTTTCTTAGTGACGCACCCTGGTTTTTGCCTAGACCGCCCTTTCGGGTTTTCAATCTAGCGGGCGTCTCTTTTGCGTCTTTTTTTCATTTTTTTTCTTTTGAATAGTATGTTAACTTGAAGAGAACTCAGATGAGAGAATCTTATTGAGGAGAGAGAGATGAGATCTCAAGTCAGTTGAGGAGAGATGAACTCTATTCTTTGGAAGGTAATCCAAGTATTGATTCTTTGAAGAAGTGTATTCTTTAATGATGAGATGGAGAAGCAAAGAGGAAAGCTCCTACTGCAAATTTGATTATTTTGAAGAGTTGAAGTAGAGATTGACTGGAGTAAGAAAGGTGAGGAGGCCCCAATTTTGATGCTTGGATTTCAAGAGTGTGTATGAGAATGGCTAAGAGGAAGCCCCTAGACTCAAGAAGAAACGCTACTTGGCTCAAGGATCTAGAAAAGTTCTTCTACCTTATAATGAACCGTGCATCATCTAGAAGTTTCTAAATAAGTTTGAGGAGAAAGCCAATCATTAGTATGACTTAAGGGTAAACATTTTTCTTGATACTGAAAGTCTTCTTCACTTGTTGTAAGAGGACGTTGAGTAATCTTCATTTCTTTTGTTGGTGCTACTTGACTCTTCTTCTTGGTGGGAGAGTCCTTCATGCATTTGAATTTTCACCTTTGTTGTGGGGGTGATGAAAGCTTGAGAGTTTGTTTGTTTTTTTTTTTACTCTCTAAGCTTTGAATTGAGTAGCCCCACTCTTCTTGGGATGAATGTTGACAGCAACACCTTTGGCTTTCTTCGTTTGTTGATCTTTGACTTTCAGTAGGGGTAATGTTTAGCCCTTAAGCTTTCTAAGGATAACTTCTTCTTAAACTCGCTTTAGAAGTCTTTATTTTTTGCGATGATTTAGGGAATGGAGGGTCCATTATTTTGTATGAATTAAATGATATTCATGAGATAGAGCAACCTTAGGGAGAGTGTTTAGGAAAAGAAAATTACGTTGATTAATCGAAGAAATTGAAACAAACTTGATAGTTTAAAGGACACAAACTAGAGGAGGTGAGAAGTACTAGAAAGACAGAACGACTCTTCGAGTTCATACTTGGAAATTTAAAACCTAATCTACTTCTATCAAAGGAGAAAGGGAGAGGATAGTTGTAGCCCCAAAGTGGTAAGTGCATCTTTTCTTCTTGGAGCTTCATCTTCTTCATGGATTGCGAGGGAGAGGATTGGTGATGACGTTGGGACGTTCTAACTCTCCATTGTCAAAGAGGTCTTGGATAATGTCCTTCAAGTGGTGGCAAGAGTTGGTGTCGTGGCCGGTGAAGTTGTGGTACTTGCAGAATAAGTGATGAGCATGGTTCGGACCCATATCCTTAGGAGGACCACCTTCCCTTGGTTTGATCTTTTCATTATGGACAAGCACATCGAAGAGTTCTTCTTGAGTGATTTCTTCAATTTTGTCGTAGTGCCTGTTTTTCTTTTCAGGAGGAGGAACAGCAGAATACTTGTCGGTGTTGGGGCGGTTGAATGCAATAGCGTTGACTGAAGCATCCTTACTTGTCACGGGTTTGTTGTAGTGGAAGTTACTTTCCCTCTTTTTACTTTCGAGGAAGTCGTCAATCCTAATTCCAGACTCGTGGAGTTCATTGAAACTAGGAAAGTAATTACTGGTGAGCTTCTCTTGAAAAGGACTCATTGGCATGTTGCTTGGTTTGTTCAAGATCCCTCCTAGTAGGGCGGTAGGTGGAGTTATCTTTAAATTGCCTTTGGAAGACTAAACATGCGGATGACCAATCAAGCCTTATAGTCGTAGGAAGGGACATGTACCAATCCCTTTCAGAACCCTCCAAGGTTTGAGGAAAGCTTTGGGCCAAGATTGTGTTATCAACACCCATCGGAAGCATGGCCCAAGTGTAGGTCTCAACATGAGCTCGAGGACAAGTAGTACCATTGAACTTGGCAATGTCGGATGTCTTGTACTTGCGGGGAAACTTAGTGATGGATTGTTGAAGAGCATCGGGATCAAATGGAACGAATGACCCTTTTGAAGTGTCAAGAGTTGCAAGTTTCTTCTCAAGATAGTTCTTAGTAACATGGTTACCAAGTTTAGTAGTTTCGTCGCTACCTTCCTTCTTAGTCTTAGTACCCTTGGAGGTATGTTTCTCATCATCGGAGGAGGATGAGGAAGAGAATGAATCAGATTCTTCCTTTTTCTTGCTTGACCTCTTGGTTTTTCTATTCATTTTGGTGTAGGATTTCTCTTCATCGGAGGAGGATTCCACTTTCTGCTTTTGCTTTCTGCCTTTCTTGGCTTTCAAATCGTTGAGTTCTTTCATGAGGGCGGCCATTTGGGCATTCTGCTCAGCCATTTTCTTACTTTGTTCATCCAACCTAGTCATGGCTTCGATGAGTTGGAACTTAGCATCGTTGAAATCGGCCTCGGTGGTAGAAGGAGAAGCAGACATCGTGTCGAGCTTTGGCGAAGAACCTAGACGTGTAGCAACCGTGTTAAACCATGATAGAGTCCCAACAAGTCGGTTGAATAGGGTGTATGAAGGCTTTGAAGGTTTGGAGGTTTTGGCCAAAACACGAAAAGATCGAACGCTTATCTCGCACGGAAAAAGCAGTCTCGCGCGAGATAACACCACGAAAAGTCACAATTTTCTGATTTTAATCCTAATTTTGGTCGGACGGAAAATCCGTTTTGGGGGTTTCTAACGTTCAAAAACCAAACCTAGGGACCTAGGGGTCGAAGTAATCTCAAGTAACATCAAGTTTTGTGCAATAATTTCAGTGAGAAATTTTTCTCTTTAGGGGCAAATCCGTAGGGACGATCATAGGGACATTTTCGAATGGACAATTTCGAAGCGACAATTTTTTATTTCTTTTCCATGGATTATTGCACAAAACAAGATCTTGACAAGGGATTACAAAGACTCCAAGATCAAACCGACCGGTCACGGAGTGTCTTAAAAAGTCAATCTACATGACATGTGGCGATGCAGGGCTGGAAGGCTAGGCTCCCCGTGATATGACAATCTAGGTGGAATGAATACGTGGAGTGGGATGATCCAACTTCGGAGAGACCGGCGACTAGGTGGTTACCGTCATCCGTCCTTAGTGTGGGTCCCGGGTTTATAGATGGTATGTAGTGCAATGACAGTTATCACATGAGTGCGCGTGTGTGTGAGAGTCGAATCTATGTGATAGGAAAAAATAGAGATTTTTTTTTAAAAATAAAAGGAAAACAGATAGTGGTCGCACCAAGTGGTTGCCTACGTTTCTCTCAAATTAGGAAGACTCATGCCATCGTAGTTCCACTTAAAGAGAGAGAGTGAGAGATAAATAAATAAATTAATTTAAATTACAACTCCCGAATCCTCCATGGACCGGACTTTAAATCAAAAATCAATCGCATGTAGATATATAGTTCAAGTAATAAATTAATTATTCTACCCTGCAAAATAAAGTTAATACAAAAAATGGAAATAATAATTTTTGATTTTTCTGGATTTATTTTGAAAGTTTCAGTTTCAGTTTCAGTTACTGTTTTGTTTTTTTTTTTTTTTTTTTTTTTTTTTTGATGTGGTCACACCTACTGAAAAGGTCAACTGCCAAGGTAGGTTTGATTTTAAAATGCTGCTGTCAAAGTTTGACCTAAACAAACCCTTTTAATTTTTTTTGTTTTTAATTGGTATTGTTTTGCCGTCGCCAAACATGTCAACAGTGGAGGAATTTTTGTTTTCAAACCGCGTACTAATCTCGCGCGAGATTAGTATATCCCGCGCTGAATAAGTATTCGGACAATTTTTTTTTTTTTGACAGAAACAGTGTAGAAAAATTCCGAAAAATCCAAAAAAATCAATTTTTTTTCAGAAAATTAAAAAAATTGATAATATTCAATTGTACGCAAATCTAACCCTCTTAATTAATTGTCCCCAGCGGAGTCGCCACTGTAGCGATGCGTGAATTTTTAACATCTCGGAGTCGCCACTTATTATTTATTTAGGAAAACAATAAGAAAAACCTTTTTGATTTTAAAGAGATTTGAGGGTTCGGGGGTTAAGTTATGGAATGGAAAGGTCGAGGAGCACCCATTCCACCCAATCCGGAGATCGGTCTTGCCAATCGAGTATTATCAATCTTTTCAATTTAACAATAAAATAAAGGAACAAGTAAACCCTAATCAATTTCTTGATTAGGAATGTCGGATTATATGCTTCGAGATCGCCTTCATCGATTGAAGGGACTCTAGGCTAATCTATTTATGGGATTACACCACTCTAAAAGTCAATAGAGAGATTGAGAAGAAGAAGAGTAAAAAATATAGGAGTTTACCTTGTTTAGGGAGTATTTGATTTAGAACGTGGTTCTAAGATATCTTCTCGGTCGAGAAGTGATTTGGGCAGAGTTTCGACTCAATATGAGAGTCAAATCTTGATGCGGACAGAGCTTCGCCTCAATCCTTGATTCGGGCTTTGATGTTTGTTGATCAACAAGGTTGATAAACAACTTTAGATGATTTTAGGGTGATTTTGTAGGAATCTTTCAGGGAGAGAAACCAACAAAATATGTGTGTTGTGTGTTTTCGATCGTAGATCGGGGACCTTTCAATCTAAAACTGTTCCGGTGAAATACTGAAAGTTATCAGGTATTTATAGGGGTTTAAGAGGTGGATAGATTACTTGGTCACCAAGATTAGGAGACTCAAGTGGATTGGGACTCCTCCTAAGAAAGCCTCCAGAACTCTCTAGTCAGTAGAAATCCGGATTAGATGATATTTATCAAGAAAAGAGGTTGAAATGGAAAAGGGGAGTGATTCTGCACATCCTGTCGAGGGGATATCTCGCGTGAGACACGCTATTCCGCGCGAGATAACTAGTCATTTGACTATTTTGTCCTCTTCAGTTTATTCCGTTAGTCAGTTAGGTCCAAAGCTAACGAGGTTAGTTAGAAACTTAACGAAACATGACGAAACTGATATGCTTTTATCAAAACACAAAAGAGAGACGAAGAGTAGTGTAATCATGATTTATTGGTTCAGAATGGGGTGTCTACAAAGACGAGCTACCAACCGACGAGATACTGGCTCGTCAAATCAAGAGGAAATCTCCCCGTTTTTCAGTCGTAGATGGCGAGCTTTATAGACGATCTATCACTAGACCGTTGCTGAAGTGTGTCCATCCGGACAATGTTGTTGTTAGTTAAATATATGCTTAGGCTTAGAATTGCTTAATCCCAATCATAACAAGCATTAATGAGGACCCCTAATTTAGTTAGATCAAAATAGAATTTTTCTATGTACCATAGGATCCCTTAGTGCTAGTGCCCAGTGTTTTTATTATGTATTTTTCTCAAGACTTGAAGACCTGAGAATTTCCTGCTGCATTGTGAGTTACTCCTTTGGAAGCTGCCTTACCGATTGAGGTGATTAACCGATCATCATGCCTTACCGCCGAGTTACTGACCGACCCCATTCACCGGTCTCCCCTTTACCGGTTGAGACTTACTCCTCAAGCTTCCCTGTTAGCAGCTTGCCGATGCATTAATTGCTCCCAACTACCCAGCCATTAACTTTAGCTAAAGTTGGTAAAGTAAGCATGCTGACAAGACATCTCTGCAACAAATCAGTACCTTCTTTGAGAATGTCAAGTAACCAGTACTCACAGAGCCCCAACTATCTAAGGAAATCCTCTCTATCCAATCTCAGGCATTTAATGCAAGGATCTTCCCATTTAATGCCTGCCAGTCCAAGTCATCATTGCAACCTCTTCAAAGACAACGACTCCTTTTCAAAGTTCACTATAAATAGCTTTCCTGGAGCATTGAAGAAGGTTGGTGCATTTATGATTCTTGAGAGTGAGTTGCTTTGAACTACCAACCTGCACAATCTCTAGTTCAAAGCATTCAAAGCAAGTCCCTTTATTCACTAGACATCTCTGTTAGGACTTATACACTGGCACCTCAATCAATTCTGTAGTGTTCCTCCATTAGACTACTTATGGAACACATTGATTGATTCACACACAACACCCTAGAGAAATCAGCTCAGCTTGTGAGCACATCTCTAGAAAACACCAGGTCTTTATTGTAGCACGACCCATTAGTGGTCACCTCTAGATTGGCAGCCTTTCAATCATTGGCTTGCAACTTGTAATAGGTAGAATCCATTAATAAAGTAGTGCACCTTCACAAATCCAAGTTCTGACCAAACTTGGTAGAGGATGTAGCAGTTATTTAACACTGTGAACCTCTTCAAACAATGTGTCATTTATTGCTTTGTTTGTTGTGTAGTTGTAATCAGTTGATAATCTCTCAACTGGTCACAACCTATTGACTTCACTTACTGCTCATTTTGTTTGTCTTACTTGGAAATAATTTTTGTCTTGACTTGCATGATATTTTGTCTTACCGGTTTGCCTTTTCTCTAAACTGAAAACTTAATTTCCGCTGTGCAAAATCACTTACCGGTGAGCTAGAGTTTTTCAAAACAAGTTTTAGCAAAAAGTTTTAAACAGGCTATTCACCCCCCCTCTAGCCTGATTCCTACCATTTGGGACCTAACAATTGGTATCAGAGCTTACAATTTTCGAAAATCATTTTTCCAAGCTTAACCGCTTGAATTGCCAATTCCAAAATGGCAGGAAAAATCATGCAAACATACAACTTGACATCCGTTCCCATGTTGAACGATAACGAATTTCCAGTATGGAAAAACAGAATCATGCGGTACTTGGACTCAATAGATGATAGGTTAACTACTGTAGTCAGAGATGGTCCCATGACACCCCTGAAAATCAATCTTGCAACTAGAGCACCCAAAACTCCTCTCATGGATCATGCAGATAGAGAGTCTGAACAAGACTTTGAGGTTTATGAAACTTATGTGCCAAAACCACGAGAAGAATGGACTGAGGATGACAAACTGTGTGATTCCTTGGACAGAAAAGCTTTGCACATCATAACCTCAGGACTTGATGACAGACTGTACAAACAAGTACAATGCTATGAGACCGCTCAACAAGTGTGGCAGAGTCTACTCAGATATTTTGAAGGAGATCAAATGGCCAGGGACAACAGACTCTACAAAAGTGTTGCTGAGTTTGAGTCCTTCAAGAAGAATCCAAATGAAACAATGAAGGAAACGTACGACTGATTATGCGAGGTGAGTAACTCTTGTGCATCTTTATGTAGAGTCTATACCATGAAAAACCTAAACATGAGATTCCTCAATTCTCTTGGAGACTTGTGGCATGTGAAGGTCGCTATTTTGAAAGAGTGCCGTGACTTGAACGTTACTCATATCCAGAACATTGTGTCTACTTTGTTCTTATATGAGGAAGAGCTCAACCGGCTGAGTGGAGTGCAAAAACAATTTAAAAATTTATCTCTGCCGGCTCGGATCTGAGATCTTCCCAGGTTCTTCTATGCTTACCAGCCAAACTACTACCATTGAATCTCCCTCAATCTCTCAGCCTCAACCAACTCAAGCCAATACCTCATCTAGCACACCTCTTGAGGTAGAGGATGAATTTGCTGCATTTGCTAGAATTTACAAAAAGTTTAAGGATTTTAAGAAATCCCACAGCAAATCATTCCAACCCAAATCCTCATCATTCCATAGATCTGGGAACTATCAAAGAAAAGGCCAAACTTCAACCTCAACGGACGGAAAAAATGCCCAAGGTGAGCTTGTGTGTTACAACTTTAGAAAACCCGGCCATTTTGCCTCCAAATGCCCTCAACCGAAATATGAATTTCTGAGGAAGAAACCGTTCAAGAAATTTCCTAGATCTAAGAGTTTAGTTGCGGAGGATGCAGCTGAAAAGGCTTTACCTGTTTGGTTTGAGACCGACTCGAGAATGAGGAAGCCGACTATGCCGACTCGATGAAGATGCCGATGTCACTTTGTTGCTATGGATGGAACCTATGATAAACCCATCTCCCTACAAACTCCTATCTTTAGACACCCCAACTCCAATGAACAATCATCCTATGTTGACCAGACTCCACCTATGAGATCTCCCTTGACATACTTTGATGATCCCATTCCTATTCCAAAGGTAGATGCAGGAAATCCATATAATTTCAAAATTCAAAACATAGGTGGATCCCTTTATGGTCGGGCCTAAAACAATGCCCACTCTCGCACCGCTGATGCAACCAATTCAATCGACCTTTCAAGCTCAAGCCTTACCGATCGCCTCTTATCAACCGATGCTTGAGAACCGACCGATTCACTTAAAGCCTCTAACCGAGCCTAACCCTGAACCGATATCATCACTACCAAATTTTGATCCCAATTTTGAACCATCATCCTCTTCCCCTCAGCCTACCGTTGACCCTATGCCCAATATGTCAAAGTCTGAAATGGCAGAGGTGATGAATGAGCTCTTCTCCGATTTTGAAAAATTAAATGAAGCTCACAAAATTATGGCTGATAATTTCAAAATAATCTCTACTGAAAATGACTCTTTGAAAGCTGAAATAAAAGATTTGAAAGAAAGCAAGCTAGAGTCAGTTCAGTTAAAAAAGGATAATCAAGAACTCACTGAGAGACTGAACATTTCTGTTTGTCAAATTGCTGATCTTGTGTCAAGAAATAATTCTCTTTCTAAAACTATTGACACTTTCACAAAATCCCGAGCTGCTATGGAGACTATCATACAAGATCAGATATCTCCTAACCGAGATGTTACAACTGGAATAAGTTTTACCTCCAAAGCAAGAAGGAAAAAGACAAAGCAATGACAAACCGGCTACCAAGTCTGCCTCTCGAGAACTTGATGGGTAAATTTGATGATGCTCAATCCAAATTGATTAAGAGAGAGTTAACTAAACCTTTCAAAGTTGTTCCACACACCTATCCCAAGGGAAGGGAACAGATGAAAGCTTATTTGGGCAAAAACAAATCCCAATGGACCGAGGTAGCTGATCCTGAGCTAGGACAATATGTTCCACTCAGTGATGGTAACAGCAAAGGTGGAATTAAAATTGCTAACCAGGTTGCTGTGTAAGGAAACTACAACCGGTAAGGAAGCCATCACCGGTAAGGGACCAACCGGTCAGACAACTGTCACCGGTCAACCAACCGGTGAGGGCTCCCCAACCGGTAATAGACCTTCCAAACCAATGCAACCGGTCAACAAAGCTAAATCCATTACCTTCGTCCCCAAAGGATCTGTTTCTGCTCAATCAGTGAACTCTTCTGAAGCAAAGGCTATATTGAACATCCAATCATCTAAGCCCCCTCAGCCATCATCTAACAAATGTATAAATTGTGGTTTTATTGGTCACAAGGCTTATGAATGCCTCAAGCACCTATTCGGGACCCACCGAGTCTAAAAGCTCGTGTGGTGGCTGTATGGCTGCCAAAGAGGAACTAACTCTTTGGACCCAAAAGAATAAGGGGGACCATAAGCTTACTGTTTTATTTCAGGAATGCTTAATGGCCTCAACCGATGCCGGTAAGGATGTTTGGATTATGGACAGTGGATGCTCTAGGCATATGACTGGACATGCTGATCTCCTCACCGATCTGGAAGAAGCATCTGGTCCTCCAGTTGTCTTTGGTGACAACGCAAAGGGTAAAATTATCGGTCGTGGATCCATCAAAAGAGGTACGCTTATTGTACGTAAGGTATCTTTGGTGGATGGTCCGAAACATAACCTTTCTCTCCATATCACAATTCTGTGATAAAGGTATGCATTGTGTTTTCAATTCTTCGAATTGCTATGTGAAAAACATTGCTACAAAGGTGAAACACTTCTCACCGGATATAGAAAAGGTAACGTATATGCTATTGATTTAAACAATGTTTCGAATGTTACTAATGTTTGTTTTGTAGCTAAGAACATCAAGTGAGAACTCCCGGCTATGGCATAAGAGACTCGCCACTTGAATTTCAAATATCTATCCAAGCTAGCAAATAAAAATCTAGTTGCCGGCTTGCCTCAAGTGTCTCGCTAATCATGATAGGAAATGCAGAGCTTGCCGCCTAGGAAAACAAAGATAAAGAATCTTTCCACAAAGAAGCCCCGTTTGTCCACCTCTAGATGCCTCCAGTTGCTACATATGGATCTGTTTGGCCCCACAACTACCGCCAAGATAGGGGGTAGCAGATATGCTTTGGTTGTTGTAGACGACTTCTCAAGATATACCCGGGTGGAGATGTTTGCTTCAAAAGATGATACATATGAAGTAGCCACCAGATTATTCCGTCTACCGCAAACCCAAAAGAGTGTGACATCATCGTATGAGATCGATAATGGAACCGAATTCAAAAATCTTGGAATTGCTCAAGATCGTGATGATCATGGAATAGATCATAATTTCTCGCCGGTACTCCGCAACAAAATGGTGTAGTTGAGAGAAAGAACAGGACCTTGATTGAAGCCTGAAAACAATGATATCCGAAGCTAGGCTTCCCAAGTATTTCGGGCCGAAGCTATCCATACCGCCCGCTTCACCTGAATTAGATCCTTGGTCAACAAGTTTCATAACAAGACCCCTTATGAGCTATGGCGTGGCGTAATCCCTAACATTGGTTTCTTCAAGATCTTCTACGCAAATGCTATGTACTTTACAACGGTAAAGAGCGCCGAGGTAAATTTGATGAAAAAGCCGATGAAGGTATCTTTGTTGGATACGCCAAGCACAGTAAGGCATTTAGAGTTTTTAATAAACGGTTGTTGAAAATTGTTGAATCCGTTCATGTTACTTTTGATGAATTTGATTTGCTAGAGTCCGATAAGGCTCCAAATAGTATCGATAATTCGGTGTGTTTGAGACAGTGAAACCAAAGAATCAAAACTCCAATCATTCCACCAGCTTCTAATGCAAATCAATCCCCAGCTCACCTTCAAATTTCAAGTGGTGTAACTTGTAGAGACTTAGTTGATGACTCCTTCTTTCCCCAATCGGTTAGGCAATCCAATAGACAACCCCACCTAACCGATTTATTACCAACCGCCCTCATATTAATTTTCCTAATTCACCTCCCGAAGCCGAACCTATTTCAAACAATTTACCGTTTCCTTCCCCACTTACCGATCACCGCCTCCATCACCTTCTCCAAACCGATCTCCTTTACCGGTCACATCTCCCTTTACCGATTCTACTCCTCCATTAGAAAACCTTAGACAAGAATCGGTCAGCAAGACCTCCCTAGGGAAGTGAGAACAGTGAGAGATCACCCTTTAGAAAATGTGATAGGTGATGTCTTTGGTCCCATAAATGACTAGAGGCCAATTAAGAAGCATGGAGGATCAACATGGATTATTTTCCTCTCGCTATAGTCTCAAATATTGAACCAAAGAAGACCGAGGAAGCACTAGATGACCCCGGCCCTACCGGGTAGAAGCTATGCAAGAAGAGCTTAATCAGTTTGATAGATGTAAAGTTTGGGAGTTAGTGCCTAGACCTAGTGATCAAACCGTGATTGGAACGAAATGGGTTTATAGGAATAAATTGGATGAGACTGGAAAAATCATAAGGAACAAGGCTAGACTAGTGGCAAAAGGGTATAGTGGAAGAAGGCATAGACTATGATGAGACTTTTGCTCCCGTAGCTAGATTAGAAGCCATTAGGTTATTCCTTGCCTACGCAGCCTACAAAGAGTTCAAGCTATATCAAATGGATGTGAAAAGTGCCTTTCTCAATGGGGAACTTCAAGAACTTGTTTATGTAGATCAACCTCCGGTTTTGAAGATTCCAAGAAGCCTAATCACGTATACAAATTGAATAAAGCTTTGTACGGCCTCAAGCAAGCACCTCGAGCATGGTATGAAACTCTCTCCAAATTCCTACTTAGTGAGAAGTTTGAACGAGGTAAAATCGACACCACCTTATTTATTGCTAAGCATAATGGTCATTCATTGTTAGTTCAAATATATGTTGATGACATTATTTTTGGATCTACTAACGAGAAATTATGCAAGAGATTTGAGAAACTTATGCAGAGCAAATTTGAGATGAGCATGATGGGTGAGCTTACATTTTTCCTTGGACTTCAAGTCAAGCAAACCCAAGAAGGTATTTTTATAAATCAAGCCAAATACACCAATGATCTAATCAAGAAATTTGGTCTTGACTCGCTCATCCTCAAAGCACTCCTATGGCCACCAATGTACACCTTGACAAAGATGAATCCGGTAAGAAAGTAGATATGACACTCTACCGAGGTATGATAGGCTCTCTACTTTACTTAACCGCCTTAGGCCGATATCATGTTTGTCGTATGTGTAT
Source organism: Adenophora triphylla var. japonica (assembly GCA_022495995.1). Classification (NCBI taxonomy): domain Eukaryota; kingdom Viridiplantae; phylum Streptophyta; class Magnoliopsida; order Asterales; family Campanulaceae; genus Adenophora; species Adenophora triphylla. The sequence continues at coordinate 99,851 of JAFEMH010003105.1, read as the reverse complement.
GTGCTAGATTTCAAGCCGACCCTAGAGAATCTCATTTGCAAGTTGTTAAAAGAATTATAAGATATCTTTTGGGAACCGCTAACTTAGGTTTGTGGTATCCAAAAGATTCTTCATTTACACTTATTGGATATTCGATGCCGATTTTGCAACTTGTAGGGTCACCAGGAAAAGTACTAGTGGAACTTGTCAATTTCTCGGGTAACCGTTTGGTTTCCCGGTCGTGCAAGAAACAAGCATCAATTTCCACTTCTACGATCAAGCCGAGTACATAGCTGCTGGGAGTTGCTGTTCACAAATTCTATGGATGAAGTAACAACTAGTGGACTATGAAATCCCTCAAGAAGTATGTCCTATCTATTGTGATAACACCTTAGCTATCTCAGTCTCCAACAATCCTGTGATGCATTCAAAGACTAAGCACATAGACATCAAATACCACTTCCTCAAGGATCATGTTGAAAAGGGTAACATTGTTCTTTTAAAAGTCCATACTGATTATCAATTAGCTGATATCTTAACAAAACCATTGGACATTAAAAGATTTGAATTCCTTAGAGGAGAACTAGGCATGATTGATATTCGATAAACATTATGTGCTAACTTTGTAATCTGTGTAAGCTCTCAACAAAGATCATAGGTGACCTCACTCGTTTACCGCTATTTGCTAGTGCTCATTTACCGGTATCCCTTACCGGTAAGGCAAGACTCCCTTTACCGGTCCTCTTACCGACATACCTTATCGGTAAATGGTGTCTCTATCCGATGGTTCTTTACCGATGAAAGTCTCTCTTACCGGTCAAGATACCTGACCGGTTAGCTACCTTACCAATTGCCCTTTACCGACGAAATGCGGCCGGATCCAAATTTGCAATCCGTATTTAACCGGCTCGTTTGTCATCATTGCCTATCAAGTCGCATCAATCCCTTCGCCGCGGCAGTCTGCAACCTACCGTACTATCCCTTACCTGTTCCCCATGCTCCTATACAAAAGAAGTAGATCAATTTTAAATAATTGATCAAAAAGGTAATATATGTATCATTCATTTTTATCAAAAAGGTTATCTTTTTGTACTTTATTATATTTTGATATAACTGCTGCACACACGTTCATATTTTCATGACACATCTTTAATTTCGTGAAACATAACTGTCAATCAATGTGCACGACAGTTAAAAACCATTAAGCTTCTTTTGCTTTAACCAACACACCTCTTCATCTTCCCGCTCTTTTGTCCCCTATATAAGGATTTCAAAATCTCAGTTAAACTTTCTGGATTCTCTCTCTCTAAAAGAACTATAGGCAACCGGCAATTTACTCTCATACTTCATCTTCTCCTTCTCCATCTGTGTTCTTCACTTCTTGAGATTTCTGGTATGATTTTGAAACTCTAAAGACTCCTAGATTTCTTATAATTCTAGAATCATCTAAACTCTTAAAATTATTTGTAGAAATCTCTTTGATTCTAACTTATTTTGTTTGAATGATTATTTGATTCACGATGGCCATTAAGAAAGACATCTATGGAGGTTACATTCTCTCCAAATTTTTCGACTCCGACGAAGGCCGTGCCATCAAAGCTCTATTCATTCTTTGCCGGAGTTATTCCTTTCGTGATGCCTGAAGGAAATGAAGACATTTATTATGAGATGGTTAATGAATTGTTTGACAATGGTGTGGTGGATGAGAATGAGAATATTATTTCAACTGCTGCTGGTGTTCCTGTTACTTTTAGCCCAGCTACTATTGCTGCTGCCTTCCCCAATCTCTCTTCTTCCGGTCCATCTTCTATCTCCATGAAAGATATGATTGATGCTTGGGCAAAGGTTCGTGGATCTGATCCCTTCGTTACCGGTGAAGCAAACAAGAAAGCTGGTTTTGATGCTGTTTTCTACGCTGTTGCTGATGTCGTGGACCGATGCTTCATTTGCCAGTCTGGCTCTCATCATTGTATCACCATGATACAATGGGAAGCAATTGCTGCCATCATTATTGGAGGAGAATTCAACTGGTGTGCTTTCCTTTACCGGATTGTTTTAATTGCTTTTAAGAAATTTCAGAAGGAAAGGCCATCTACCAAGACCAACAAAGCCAAACCTTGTCATTATCTGATGATTAGCCGTGCTCTCGCATCCATCCCCGCAGTTCTTCAAGCTTCGAGAATCAACCCAAGTATCCTCGCCTTTCTGCAAAGCTTTTGACAAGTTTGACATGGTTAGAGCCATCAAAGAATCTACCGGTAAACCAACCGGTAAGCCGACTGAACCTTCCACCGGTAATCCAACCGTAAGTCTCGCCGAACTCCGCTACCAAGAAACCAGCCGGTAAACCAATCGGCAAACCAGCTCAAAAGAAGAAACTCTCTAGCCGGCCAAAGGTTTCTCAATTTGCCTGTGCTCCTCCCGCTCCCAAACCTTCTTTGCTTAAAGAGAAAACTACTGAGTCTTCTGATGATGATGATGATAAGCCTATCTCTATCATTCTTTCCCTACCAGAAAGCAAAAAGCCACAAATTTAAAATCAGCTCCTCCCCCTTCCAAGAGATCCAAACCTATTCCAAAATCTTCCCAACAAATTGCCAAAGAAAATGCTGAGAGAAGAAGGAGAATTGAAACAGACTTGGGAAACTTCATACCATTCATTCCCAAAAGACTTTTTAATCACAATTTCCTTACCGACAAAATCCCATTTACCGGTCAATCATCAACCCGACCGGTAAGTCACAGCAAACCGATCAGAAACCCAACCTTTCACATTTACCATTACAATCCCTGGCTAGTCAATCCTACCTTTGAACCATCTCCCACTTGGGTATATCCTATTGAGCACTTGCCTCCTTTCCTTCGAAAGCTTTTGCAATTCCATGAGATCAACAAAGACTCACCCCGTCGGTGACATATCTCGATTATGTGGATTTTGACAACATCCATGAAGATAAAGGTCTCTACTATACCAAGCCATGTTTGTTGAGTTACTATGATATCTCATTGTCCAGAGATAGTCTACTCAAGATTTACAATCGGTATTTTGAGTTGCTGCCTCCAATGTGGAATGCCATCTACTTGGCTCAGATAGGCTCCTGCAAGACATGATGATTCAGCAAAGTGTGGATTGATTTTGCCATTCTTTATAATGCTCAGATACCCTCAAGGAATCTCGATCCTTATCGCCTTGGAAGATTTGAGTTACTGGAGATGATCTTCCCTCCTTTGATCCCGAAATTGTCAACTTAGGACCTCGAAGATGGCAATTCGTGAAGAATGTAATGGATATGGTGCAAAATCTGGTGGACTTGAACAGAGACTTTCAAGTATGGGTGATATCTCTCTTTCGACTTCTTCAACTCTATTCACCAACAAAAACAAATGGGCTACTGTTCCTGATGAAGAAATTGAAGAAATGTTCAAGGACATTAATGGCTCGATAATCAAGCCATTGATAGGCGAGCGCCTATCACAAGCTCCAGCTCTACCGAATCTAGTAATTCGATGCCGATGACCAAGATGCCGCCGAGATTGATCGATCCGAGAAGATAAGTACCGACTTTACAACTCCTTTACCGATGCAACATGTAGGAGGAGGTAGTACCGAGACTTCTCCAGCTACCGTTCTTGCTTCAGAGGAGGAGAAGTTATTAGGCCAAGCCCTTTACCGGTTGTTCAACCGATGCCTCTTACGGTGAAATACTTCAACCGGTTAGAGAGAAGATTTACCGGCTTCGAGCCATTTACCGTGCTTCTCCTTTACCGGTTAGTCAGCCCCTTACCGTTGCATCTACCGAACCGGTTAAGGCAATTAATGTTGATGATATCCTTCTCCAAAGAAGCCTTGGCCGCTAGCTTATTTACCGAGCAACCGAGAAGCTCAAGGAGAGTCAAAGAGCAACCATTGAAGAGTTGGCTACTCGTAAAGCCATTCAAGCATCTCTTCTACCAAGTTAGTCAATCGGTAAGTCAAGTCATTCTTCCTTCCTCTTCTAGAGCCAATTCACCGGCTCAGAGGAGGATATTGATCCCATTTTTGATGAAGACTCTCTCTCGATTTCTATGAAGAAGAAGAAGATGTTGATTTTGATGAGAATGATCCAGCAATTCCTCCCGTTTATGATGATCCCGGTATGCGTCGAAGGATCTCATGTCTACTCTCAATTTCTATACCTCCAAAGCTTCTATTCCTCGATCCGCCGATGGAATACCTTTATTTGAGGTTCATGAGAAGATCCTTAGCAAGGCAAGCATCGAGCCCACTCCAATGCCTCCATCTATTGCCGATCAATTTCAGAGGCAAAGGAGAGAAGATAGAATGTCCACCTTCATTGATGTTGTGACAGACATGAAGGTTGGTGCCGCTCCCGAAGATACCCTCCTAGATATACCAAATCTACTGGGCCCGGTGAGACAAGTTGCCGGTATCAGAAGATTAAGGTGTTGAAGCTTAAGAAGCGTCCAATTCCTCCCAAAAGCAAAGAAATCATGCCTGGAAAGGATGAGCAACAACTGGTTACCGATTTTCCTTCTCCAAAACCAAACAAGAAATATCCTTCCTCTCTTCAAAGAACACAATCGGTTTATCAGATTCAAGGCCAAGCATGCAACTTTTGCTGCACCGGCTGAAAGCACCCTTTCAACCGATGACTTCTTTATCCGGTATATGTCTATCAATGGGCGTATTACTCAAATTCTGGAGTTGAGGCTTTTAAATTGGTCTCGGTTATGTTACTAAAATGGTTGGCTTATTGCCAAATGTGACCAGACTCTGTGATAAAGAAAGGCAAGCCTATACCTTGGAGCAACATTAGAGAAGCTTCATTACTTCTGCTGGCTCTTAGAGTAATTCACATTCTAAGGCGTCGGCAAGCCATCTTACCGTTAGTCCCTATTGCAGCTGAGCTCTTGGAACTTTCTTTTGCTGAGATGATGAGTTTGGAACCCTTTGATCCTCATGCTCCCGCTTCTCCTTTACCGATTGCTCCTCCCGACTCTCCCATGGAACTATTGGATGAGGAAATTGAGATCTCTCCTACCGGTGAAGTGTCTCGGTCCATTGCAACCTCTCTTACCGATCCATCTTCTCCTATTACCGATAGCCAAGTTGCCGATCAATTGCCCTGTTACCGATGCTCATTTACCGGCTAGCCAACCGGTCTCTCAATCCATTCCCTTACCGACCCCTCCTACCGATGATTTGAATAGGCCACTTCTTGCTTCAGATTTGACAGATCTTCATAGAGCCTTGCTTGATGGTTTTGTTGAAGTCAATATTGAGTTAGCTCGTTCTTTTATTAAGTCCAATCAGGAGGATGAGAGAAGATTTGATTTATTGAAGATCGGTATTGCTCTGAATCTTGGCAATTTCTTGACCGATATAAAAGCTAGAGACAACGTCATCAGAGATCTTCAGTTACAACTTGATGAGGCTCGGCAAACCAACAAAATCCTTTGTGAGCAACAAATTTCCGGCAAAGACATTCTGAACCGATCCATTGAAGAACTCAAAAGGACAGCTGAAGCCCTTAGTAGTTGTCAAGAAAGGAACCGTGAGCTTGAGATGGAGTTAGCCAAAGTGAAAGCTAAAAATGAAGTGCTCCTGGTGGTTAGAGAAGAAAGGAAGAAAAGAAAAAGGGATGAGAAAGAGAAGAAGAAAGCAAAGGAATCATCCAAGAAGTCTAAAGCCTCGCATCCTCCTTCGTATGCCGTCGCTCCTTAGCCGATCAAGATCCAAGCCTCTTACCGGTGCAGCTCTGAGAATGTAACCGATGATGTTTTTGTCTTTCTTTCCCTCATTCACCGGTCTACAACATAATGAGAATCTCTTATCCTTAAACTTTGTGTTTTGTTTGAGTTTCCTTTACTTTTAATTATTTTGAATATTCCAACTGCTTCTAACCGATATATCTTGCAGGTCTCATTCAAAATATTTCCCCTTTTTCAATCTTTTATTTTTCACTCCTGTAAGCTTACTTAGGTAGCATCAAGTTGTCTCTTGACTTGGGGAATGATATATTAAATAAACAAACTCTTCATCATTTCTTTTTCTAAGTCAAGAAGATGCTAACCTAGGGTGATTGGACTTAAGCAATTAGGAGGAGATTGTTAGTCAAATATATGCTTAGGCTTAGAATTGCTTAATCCCAATCATAACAAGCATTAATGAGGACCCCTAATTTAGTTAGATCAAAATAGAATTTTTCTATGTACCATAGGATCCCTTAGTGCTCGTGCCCAGTGTTTTTGCAATGTATTTTTCTCAAAGATTTGATGACTTGAAGACCAGAGAATTTCCATCAGCAATGTGTGAGTTACCGGTTGAAGTCATTTACCGGTCAAAGCTCCTTTACCGGTTTACCTATCTTACCGGTTGAGTTACCGGTCCATCCTTTACCTGTTATGTAACCGGTTATAGCTTACTCCTCAAGATTGTTAGCAGCTTGCCGGTGCATTAATTGCTCCCAACCACCCAGCCATCAACTTTAGCTAAAGTTGGTAAAGCAAGCATGCTGACATGACATCTCTGCAACAAATCAGTACCTTCTTTGAGAATGTCAAGTAACCAGTACTCACAGAGCCCCATCTATCTCTGGAAATCCTCTCTATCCAATCTCGTGCATTTAATGCAAGGATCTTCCCATTTAATGCCTCGCTACCCAAGTCATCATTGCAACCTCTTCAAAGACAACGGCTCCTTTTCAAAGTTCACTATAAATAGCTTTCCTGGAGCATTGAAGAAGGTTGGTGCATTTATGATTCTTGAGAGTGAGCTGCTTTGAACTACCAACCTGCACATTCTCTAGTTCAAAGCATTCAAAGCAAGTCCCTTTATTCACTAGACATCTCTGTTAGGACTTATACACTGGCACCTCAATCAATTCTGTAGTGTTCATCCATTAGACTACTTATGGAACACATTGATTGATTCACACACAACACCCTATAGAAATCGGCTCGCCTTGTGAGCACATCTCTAGAAAACACTGTGTCTTTGTTGTAGCACGACCCATTAGTGGTCACCTCTAGTTTGGCGACCTTTCAATCATTGGCTTGCAACTTGTAATAGGTAGAATCCATTAATAAAGTAGTGCACCTTCACAAATCCAAGTTCGACCAAACTTGGTAGAGGACGTAGCGCTTATTTAACACTGTGAACCTCTTCAAACAATGTGTCATTTATTGCTTTGTTTGTTTTCTGTTGTGTAGTTGTAATCAGTTGATAATCTCTCAACTGGTCACAACCTATTGACTTCACTTACTGCTCATTTTGTTTGTCTTACTTGGAAATAATTTTTGTCTTGACTTGCATGATATTTTGTCTTACCGGATTGCCTTTTCTCTAAACTGAAAACTTAATTTCCGCTGTGCAAAATCACTTACCGGTGAGCTAGAGTTTTTCAAAACTAGTTTTAGCAAAAAGTTATAAACAGGCTATTCACCCCCCCCCCCCTCTAGCCTGATTCCTACCATTTGGGACCTAACACCCAACATCCACAAACATATGAAGACCGCCTCCAGTGTCTACAAATCGGTCAGAGACGCCAAGTTCTCCAATACAATTCGGTCAGGGACGCCAAGTTCTCGAATACAAATCGGTCAGGGACGCCAAGTTCTCAAATACAATTCGGTCAGAGACGCCAAGCTCTCCAATACAAATCGGTCAGGGACGCCAAGCTCTCAAATACAAATTGGTCAGGGACGCCAAGTTCTCGAATACAAATCGGTCAGGGACGCCAAGTTCTCAAATACAATTCGGTCAGAGACGCCAAGCTCTCCAATACAAATCGGTCAGGGACGCCAAGCTCTCCAATACAGTTCGGTCAGAGACGCCAAGTTCTCCAATACAAATCGGTCAGAGACGCCAAGTTCTCAAAATGAAAATCAGTCAGAGACGCCAAGTTCTCAAATACAAATCGGTCAGGGACGCCAAGTTCTCAAATACAAATCGGTCAGGGACGCCAAGTTCTCAAATACAATGCGGTCAGAGACACCAAGTTCTCAAAAGCAAGAAGTCCCAATGTGAAGACAAGCTCAACAACCTCTACAAGGTTGACGATCACCAAAGAAGATACGTACTCAACCAAACTCCTCCTTCAGGTCAAAATGCCTCCAAAGACAAAGAAATCGTCGGCGGAAACCGTCCCCACAAACGGCAACCCAACAACTCTTCATCAACATCGCCCGTAGCCTCGCCTCCTTCCGCCTACAGTAAGCACAAAGATGTATGAAAGCATATCTTAGTCAACTACTTTTCTAAAAGAACATTATCATCAAATCTTAGGGTGACTTCCCAAAAATGGTCAAACCTTAGTGGCGACTTCCCAAAATAGTCAAATCTTAGTGGCGACTTCCCAAAAACAATAAACCTCGGGTGACCCCAAATATCGTCAAACCATCAAAGACCATCCCCAAAGAATTTTCGAACTACGTCCGTGCTTGATTCCCACTCAGGATACGTAGGCGCCTCTACCCTAGGTCCACTCGCGACCAACACGGCCACCCTTTTTCCCGATAATCATCATAAACTTTAATCTTCCCCGCGAGAATGCCCTCAAACAGCCTCCTCAACCCCGACTTAGGATCATACTCCCGAACTAGGTCCCCATTTAGGTTCATACTCCTGAACTGAAACCCCGACTTAGGATCATACTCCCGAACTAGGTCCCCATTTAGGTTCATACTCCTGAACTGAAACCCCGACTTAGGATCATACTCCTGAACTAGGTCCCCATTTAAGTTCATACTCCTGAACTAAGTCCCCATTTAGATTCATACTCCTGAACTAAACCTCGACTTAGAATCATACTCCTGAACTAAGTCCCCATTTAGGTTCATACTCCTGAACTAAACCTCGACTTAGAATCATACTCCTGAACTAAGTCCCTATTTAGATTCATACTCCTGAACAAAACCTCGATTTAGAATCATACTCCTGAACTAAGTCCCCATTTAGGTTCATATTCCTGAACTAAAATCCACCAAAGGACCATCCATCCCAAACCGTCAAAGGGAAATCATTTCAAATCAAGGTTCGAGGCACCTAAGACGCCATCTCCAAGGTTCGAGGCACCTAAGACGCCATCATCAAGGTTCAAGGCACCTAAGACTCCATCATTAAGGTTTGAGGCACCTAAAACGCTATCACACACAACACTAGGAAAAGCGATAAAACGCAATCATCCCCTAATTCGACAAACCAAAGCCATAGGGCGACTTCCCAAAATAGTCGATCATAGGCGACTTCCCAAAAATAGTCGATCATGTGGCGACTTCCCCAAAATAGTCAAACTATAGAGTGACTTCCCAAAAATAGTCAGACCTTAGGGCGACTTCCCCAAAATAGTCAAACCATAGGGTGATTTCCCAAAAATAGTCAGACCTTAGGGCGACTTCCCCAAAATAGCCAAACCATAGGGCGACTTCCCAAAAATAGTCAGACCTTAGGGTGACTTCCCAAAAATAGTCAGATCTTAGGGTGACTTCCCAAAAATAGTCAGATCTTAGGGCGACTTCCCCAAAACAGGCAAAACCTTAGGGTGACTTCCCAAAAACAGTCAGATTACAGGGCGACTTCCCAAAAATAGTCAAACCACAGGGCGACTTCCCAAAAATAGTCAGATCTTAGGGTGACTTCCCAAAAATAGTCAGATCTTAGGGCGACTTCCCCAAAACAGTCAAAACCTTAGGGTGACTTCCCAAAAATAGTCAAACCACAGGGCGACTTCCCAAAAATAGTCAAACCGTAGGGTGACTTCCCAAAAATAGTCAAACCATGTGGCGACTTCCCAAAAATAGTCAAACCATGTGGCGACTTCCCAAAAATAGTCAAACCATGTGATCTACTTCCCAAAAATAGTCAAGCCATAGGGTGACTTCCCAAAAATAGTCAGATCATAGGGTGACTTCCCAAAAATAGTCAGATCATAGGGCGACTCCCCAAAAATAGTCAAATCTTAGGGTCAAAGACCCGAACTACGACTGGCTTGATTCCTCTTAAGGATACGTAGGTAGCCTATCATTAGGTTCAGCCATCCGACCGAAAATGGTCATTCCTATCCCCAGCAGAGCGGATAGCCACTGCACCAAGATGGTCATCTCTTACCCCCAGAGTTTCTTTCAAAGAAACGACCGCGTAACTCATCAAGGTTCGAGGCACCTAAAACGCCATCATCCTGTGGTCAAAGACCCGAACTACTACGGCTTGATTCCCACTAGGGATACGTAGGTAGCCTATCGCTAGGTCCAGCCACTCGATCACACGATCATCCCGTCAAAAATGGAGCCTTACTCTTATCGACGACCCCGCTTCCTTCGAAAGCACCGTCGCCGAGGGGCTACTGTAAGTGCTCCAATTTGAGCCGTTAGTATTTTCGTTAGAAAATTAACGAAAGTTTTAACATTTCCAACATTTCTAACAAACCCTAACCTTTCTAACAAAGCAAGGGTAAAGTGGGCATTTCTATTTAAAGTTAAACCAAGAAAAGAATCTCAAAAAGCAAAAGAAATTGGAAAAATCCGAATTAGGCAAGTTGAAAAACAAACCGCCGTAATTTTTTGAATAATATTCCTCCCCGTCCAAAAGCCACACTACAGCAGATGAACAAAGGCACGCCGACGATACCCTCCGCGCGGATAGGATTGCCTCTCACAGGGGACTATAAATTGAACCCTCCTCTCTCGTCCTACACAACACATTTTGCACACGTAAGCCGTATTTTGGCGAAAAATAGAGAGAAAACAAATGGGAATCCTTAGATTGCCACCATTTTCTCCTGAACCTTTCCCAATTTCACTTCAACCATTCTCAAATCACTCTTAAACACACCAATCTCAAGCTTAAAACACTACTCAAGAGGAAGATTAGGGAGAAAACATAGAGGACTTAAGTGTTATCTACTTGTTTTCTCTTTAATCAACTCTATCATCAAACCCTAAACACATTCAAGCCTTGAATCCACCCAAACACAAATCCAAAACACCAAATCTTGATACTCCTCAAGTCAAACACCAAATCTTGATACTCCTCAAGTCAAATTCCAAGCCTAGGAAGATAGGGTGTCACCATTGGTAAAGCCCTCCTTCTCAAAACCCTAAAATTCTCTTTTAACTTCTTGTTCATCTTGTTCCACTTACTTGGATCTACTTGATGTCTAGTTTAACTTAAATTTTGACCCAAGATGGTCATCTTGAAGTTCATCTTCATGAATGACCATCTCAAATGGTATACATTTTAAATCTCTAAATTGATTTGTCTCTTTAATTTCATTTCTACAAAATATCCCCTTTCCCTTTGCAAAGGACATGTTTAAACCCCATAAATTCCCCAAGGATGACTTGAATATGATAACCACTTAACAAAAAAGTAGTGGTATCAAGTATAGGGATGAAAATGGGGTGAACATAGATGCAAGTCCCCAAAAAATCACATTTTCCCTCAAGAACATCTTGCTGTCCAGTAGCATTGTTCTGAGACCTCAGTCCATTTTCCTATTTTTTGGACCCAGTAAAACTTGTAATTGGGTGTTGACTACAAAATACTTTTTGTAGCCAACATCCAGAGCTTTCCAGAAATATTTTTATTTTATTTTTTGAGTGAGTAAAACTCATTTTTTCAATTTTTCTTTTAGAGGCCAGTTCATCAGCTTCTGGAAATCCAGATTTCACATCTAAGATTTCCAGAAGATTTTGACCCCTCAAATTACTTCAAAAATGGAAAGTTCCTTTGCAGAAACCCTATTTAGGGTGTTTTAAGCAACTTTCATTCTCGGACTTTCCCCAGATTCTGAGGTTTTGAAGCCTTTAAGTCCATTTCAAAGTCAAGGGTCAACTGCCTTCTTTCATTCTGGCAGAATTGCTTTTCAAATCCAAAAATCTTTTGAGTGCCAAGACTCAATCCAAAAATCATACCAAAAATCTTGGGGATTGTTCAAAGTCTTATAAAGAGTTCCCCATTTTTGTTTTTCTCAGTTTCAACTCATTTTGGTCAAAACACACACACACACACACACACACACACACAACAAAGGATTTCAAATGTTTGGAAGACTCGTTTACGAGGCATTCCGGGTGCACACTAACGTCCTTCCCGGCGCGTAACGTGACCTCCGAACCCAAATCTCTAACCTCGGGCATTTTTCAAAGTTTTGGCCTTTAAAACAAAAATGGCGTGGCGACTCCGTTTGATTTCAAAAAAAAATCAGGTACATCACATCATCCTCATCATCATTTCGGTTATTTCTCTCTCTCCTCTCGGGCCCTCTTTGAGTCTCGAGCCCTGTTGTTGTTGTTTCCTTGACCCAACATCTATGATAGTGCTTTGCCCGTGAATGGTATAGCCAACGCTTTGCACATCAAGGCCTCATTATCATAGAATAGGGTCATTTTCCCTTCAAATCTCTGCATATGACACTTGGCGTTTGATGAGCCGTCATGTGGTTCTAGCCATGAGGGTTTTCCTCTCTGAATGGGGGCATTTGATATCTTGTCCGAGAAGACATCCATGGTATATGTGCATTTCGCACTGCTTTTTGTTGGGTCTCCCATATTTTGTGCATGAACTTTAAAAAATTAGGATTTAACTCATTCGTCTTTATTCTATTGGAAGGAGAAATCATGGCCTTTCCCTTGGCATTTGTGTTAGGTTTTGCTTTGGGTCACCCATATTTGGTGCATGAACTTTAAAAAATTCGAATTTATCTAACCCTTCTCTTCCTCTTCCTCTTCCTCTTCCTCTTCATCTTGATCAAGGTCAATGATGGGCACCTCTACCCTCTTGGTTCCCCTAGCCTGGTTGGCAATAGATTTAGTCTAGACTCCCCTGTCAAACCTAAGGGAGCCCTCTAGAAGAAGGAGGCCACCATTTGCCTCTAACAGCACCAGCTCGAGTTGGGCATCATTTATGGCAATGGCCTCGGCCACAAGCTTAGCCCTCTCAACAAGAGCTTAATTCCTCTTTTGTATCAACTCTAAAGTTAGATGAGAGGTAAGGTTTTTTGGACTGGTGGTTTGGGAGCTTTTTCATTTCAGGCAACCTCTAGTTTCTCTGTAAGGTCTCTTGAGTAGGAGTAATAGAACCTTAACTATTTGTACGGCCCCCAAACTATTGAAGGCTGAGGTGCTAGGTCTAATAGGATTTATGTTAGAAGGAGAAGCCTAGTTTGCGTTTCCAGGAGGTGTGAGATAACCAGCATTTTGTAAAGAGGTTCCTGTCATTTTGAAAGTGAGAGACTGAAAACATGTTTTGAGAATGAAAGTGTTTAGGAAAATGTTTTAGAAAGACACTAGATTACACGAGAAAATAGAAGCGTTTCCCGGCAATGGAACCACAGATGACGCCACATAATTTTGGGTCTCACTTAACTAAGGAATAACTGGCTTTTGTATGATGAACTTATACCTAGATCATAATACAAACAAGAAACACAGTTAGAGACCAAGTCGGGGTTGGTTACGGCTCAGACCCTCGGGTGAGAGAGTAAGATATCTTAGGAATATTAACTAAGAATAAGACTTGTAATGTCTTAGTATGTTTGTGTGCTAGGGTTTAGACAATATGACTTACCTTGCCCAGGAAGACAAATGAGGGTATTTATAGTAGAGAGAGAGAGATTAGTTGGAAAAGATCTCAGCCCTTGGAGATATTTGTCTTGACCTATAACACGTGTCAAGCCCTGGTTGTAAAGTATAATAAAGGGCCCTTCACTGCAGAGGATGTCAAACCTGGGCTCATCAAGGTGTAAATGGTTCGATTTAATTTGGGAGAATTTATGGAACGAACCACTAATCATCGATTTGAGAAAATTCCCAAACCGAACCTAACCATGAAATAATTCAATCAACCAAACCAAACCGCTATGGTTTGGTTCGGTTTGATTCAAACCGCAATGTGGTTCAAATCACGGTTCAAACCACGGTTAAGAGCGCGTATGCACCGTGATTTAGACTGCGGTTCAAACCACGATTCAGACTGCAATTAATTATCAGATTTGTTTAAATTTTTCGAAATCATGGAGGAAGAGAGAGACTAGAGGAAGAGAGAGGGCGAAGGAAGAAAAACACTTTAGAATATCGATCATGTAGAGAACTTGATTATTTATGTATCGTTATTAAGATAATAAATGATGAAATTAATATTAAATAAGATATAAAACATAGGTTGGGATTAGTATATTTAATGTAGTTTATTTATTTATTGTTCTAATGATAAATATTAAAAAATATACAAAAATATTAAATAAGATACAAAATGGGGGTTAGGATTAGTTTATGTAATATGGTTTATTGGTTTGGTCTCGCGATTCGGTTTGGTGATTCGGTCAGATGGTCTCAAACCGCGATTTGGTTCGGTTTAGATTGGTTCGATTTGAATTTGTTGAGGTTTCAGACCACAAACCGAACCATGTGTTTGCCAATATTTGAGATCGAATCGAACCATTCATACTAAATAAATGCTAAATATTACATTTAACTTACCTTGATCAATCGTCGGTTCCCGGTTCCCGGTTCCGGAACCGCCGGTTCCCGATTCCGCCTGGTTCCTCGGTTCCCAATATGGTGGATTCGTATTGAACCGTTTCAATCCGGTTCGGTTACGTTCGGTTCCAGTTCCAGCGATCCGGTTCTCGCCGGTTCCCGGTTCCGGTTCCCCGGTTAGGCTCTACCCGCCGATTCCGTCGATTCCCGATTCTATTTGGACATGTCTACTTACACCCCTACATGACAGCCACATTTAATAGTTTTGAAAAGTCCAAAACTTTGCTAGGCAAAACCTCATCCACAATACACTTCACATTATCTATCCTGATATCGATAGTTGGCACATAAATAAAAAAGCTTTAAGGAATATAAATGGTCATGTTCCATTTCAAGAACAGTTGTATAGCTTATAAATGGTACATCAGGGTCCATTTCAAGAACTACGGTATGAATAAAGCTTCGGCGAGCATATCAACCTAAAGCTCCAAGAAATTGAATTTCTTTCAGACATTTCGTCAAACAGCTTGTACCCATAAACCAAAGCGCTATGATGAGGGTAGAGAGAAAGAAGCTTGCTTGCCACAATATACGGTCATTAACCATACAATTACTTGGTACTTGGGACATGAAATTGTATAACTAAAGTATGATTTCTATACTCAACTAGTGTAAAGGACATAGAATTTGGGTCAACAATAGAGGGAACAAAAAATTCGTCACGCATTTATTCCGTGACGATTTTTTTTTTTTTTTTACAAGGACGAGTTCTATATTTTGAAGTGCAAGAGAGCGGAAGTGCCATCAAGTCCCTTTGCCCGATAATATTCTACATATTCCTTCACTGTGGTTTCCCGATATTTGGGAGGGTTCTCTTCTGATACCAACTCCTTGATGGGTCCGTACACCTTTGAGGTTTGAAGGATACCTGTACCCATGAAGAAGCATGCCACTGAAACTCTTGGAGCAATCTGGCTCGCTAATACTTTATGTTCAGCACTTACAAATTTGTCATTTGTTATCAGCTGCAAGTTTTCCAAAATAAATTGCAAGTGTCATGATCAAAAGATATAAACACTGAGAATGGTCAACTACAAACAAACAAAGGGCTATAGAATATCATGACCAACGAGTTAACAAAAGCTTTGATATGAACTTTTGCTTTACGTCGTATCCGCTGTCGACACTTTTATTTTAGTCTTATTTAAGGATCCGACGGCGTGAAACAAAGAGTATGAGCATCATAGAACAAAAGGGTATTCGTGGTGTGTTAGTGTCAACACTTGTGTTGGCACTAGTGTTGCCTTCGGTGTTGCCACTGTGCTGTTAGTTCAAATTAAGTAAATAGCTGCTATATTTTATTTATAAAAATAAAGTGATTGTTAATTATAATTATGTTTGTTTAGTGTGTTAAAAGTATGTTTAATGTGTCAAAAGGACGTAACAAAATGTGGACAATTGAAGAATAAATGAAGTTATATGTAATTTAAATTTACGTGTAAATGTGGAGATCAAGCAAAGGTTGTTGAAAGATATATATATTGAAGATCTAAAGAGATAATGTGTACAAGGTCAAAGAAGCACGGGAGTACGTGTGGCCAGTCAACCTTTCAGCTTGTGATATAAGAAATTCGAAAGAGTAAAAATGTACATGTGTTGATTCAAGTGTTGTCACCAATGTAGGCAACCCAAGAAGCAACATTTTCTTCATATAATCTTTGCAAAACCTTGGTGAAGTTTGTACAAGAGCATATGTGTTGGCTATTGTGTCGATACTAGGTGTTTGGTGAGAGGTTTCCATTAATGTTGAAATACTGAATATGAAACATATAGGTTGATATCAATGGAAACTATGTATGGTGAATCTGAAGGGTTTTAACTTGGAAAATCCATGAAAAATTATGAGGAAAGGGTTTAGATGAGTATGGAGAGTACAAGGTCAAAGAAGCACGGGAGTACAAGTGGAGTAGCTAGTGAAGACCAAGTCTTCCTACAATCACTAAGAATGGAGTTCAAAATGGAAAGTGGTTCTACCTTTACACACATGGCGAAATTCTGGCTACATGGAGTAGGTTGCACGTTCATCCGGCCTATATAAGTGCAAGATCATTACAACTTCAAATTACACAATCCACAAGTAAAGATCTGCACTAAGAGAGAACACACCTTCGGAGTATAGCCCTTAGAGTTGCCAACACCTTATCCAACACCAGTGAGGTAGAGTGTTTTTTTTATCTTTCATTCTTTGAGTATTTCTGAGTGTGGGGAAGAATGTTGTTATAGAAGAGTGTGTTATAAAGTATTCGACATAGTACTTTGATGTATAATTATTAGGGAACTTTCGGCCTTTGTATGTATAACTCAAATTTACTTCGCCTTCGGGCACCCTCAAGTTATATTTATATAACTTAAAAAAAAATTACTATCTCTTGTGTGCTTTAAATTTCCGCTGCAAAACTAATTTCAAAACAATTTAAAGAAATTTGAGTTTATTGGATTGTCGTCAAACAGTGTTATCGTTGGTATTGCCAATACTTGGGATAGCACTTGTGTTTTCCAAAACTATCCAATGCCTTTGACACTTTCAATTGTTATCAGAGCCGACACTTGATTATACTAAGTGTTCGGTCCTTGTTATCATGGCTTTAGACCTTGCTAATCCAACTCTAGGAAGACTTTCTGTTCTTTATGCATATTTAAAAGCTCTCTTGTGTCCGTGCATCTAATTAATTGATGTTTGGGCATTGGGTTCTATTACTAAAGTCCATCCTATAGGAAATTCATTGAGGTCAGCCCCAAATTTAACCAAATTGGGTCTCAAACAACTCGAGTCCATCCCATGTCATACATGTTCGGGTTTGAGACAGTATGCCAACAATTGTGCTAATACTTTGAAGAGGTTAGTAACAAATTGTGGGTATACCTTACTGATATAGAGGACAAAGATCCTGAAAAGGGAAAAGAAACAAAGCAATTGACAATGATGTCCACTGGAAGAGCACTCCTTCTCGATTCGAACGTGTTGAGTGAAGTGTTGTTCAAGACGAAACAACATCCGAGGCAACAATCGTGTGTATAATTCATTAAGCTTTTCTAAGCCTGTGTGCTTTCATGGTTCTGTTAGTGTTGATGCAGGAAGCTCACATGAGAAGGATTTAATCAATGAGCTCATTGATGGGTTAAATGATCTTTACAAGGCATTTTTCAAAGAATGGAAGAAAGAGAACAAAATGGTAGCGATCTTAACCAAGGAGAATCATGAGCTAAAAGGCACTTTGACTCGGCTAGAGGAGCAATTAACAAAGAAGGATGAGGAACTTGAAAACTCAACTCCAAATTGAAGCTAGCCGCGGCCACCTTTAACAAACTCAACGCGGAATCGTCCAAATTGAATGAGATACTCTAGGTGAATAAGCTTCACATGGCAAGTATTGTACCAAAATTCTCTTGACAATATTGTTAAAAATCTTTTTAGAGAAAATGACAACTATTTTTGTGAAAGAGAAAGAAAATGAGAAGGTTGTTTCAATGAAAAAGTATAGGAATAGAAAGTTTATATGTCATAATTATTATGCTCCTGACACATAAAACCTTTTTGTTATAAACTCAAAAATAAATTTTCGAAAAACAGGATGTTGTCACCGGTCTTCGCCGAACACCAGAGACAACACCAATTCTCAAAATCGGTGTCGTCTGCAAAGTGTAGCCTAGCACCAAGTGATAATACATCTATCCGTAAAAACAATATTTGTCTCAAGAAAATTTTTGTACCCCAAATAGATGTGATATGCAATAATTGTTTATACTACTTTGAGGACTTGTATCTCGCAGTGGACGGACCCACGCTATAACGAGTGCGACGACACCCACCGAATTTTAAAAAATAACTTTTTTGTTTTACGTCTGGTAATATATTTAACAAGGCGCATTTTTTTTACAAATGTTCCTTTCCCGATGGCTTGGTTGGTCGGGTTGTTAGAACCTTCCCTTTTGAAGTGGTTCAATTCCCACTAATGCAAGTTGTTCAAAATATTTTTAACCTCTAATAATTTATTTTTTTCAAATTTTTTGTTGAATTCTTTTGATATCACTTTAATTATATCATATACAATTCTTATTTAATATTCAAATTTATTTTATTTATTTTGCCTTGGATTTAAAAAAAAAAACATCTTAGTAATTTATTTATTTTTAAACATCACTTTAACTACATTAATATCAATTTTTTATTTGTTCATGACATAACCTTTCTTTTTCCAAGTAAGCTATTACAATTACAAGAAAATGGTGAGTTAGAAATTAGTAGATGCTTAAATAGAACTTATGTTTTAACAGTTATTCTTTATTTTTATGTTGAATTTGTTGATTTGTGAACCACTAATTAAAATTTTCGGCTAAGGAATTTTTTTTGGCACCCACTAAATATGATTCCTGGGTCCATCCCTCGAAGCTCAGTTCACTCCATACGACGGGAACAAAAATATTCTTGAATAAATATGAACTTATTTAAGGAGGATACATGTCTTATGGAGGTGGAGGAAAGAGAAAGATACTAGGGAAAGGAACACTTGATGTTTTCGGATCCCGTCTTAAAGAATGTTTTGCATGTTCATGAATTGATAACGAATTTGATTAACAAAAGTCAATATTGTGACGAATGCTTGGAGGTAAAGCTTAATAAATATACTTGTGAAGTCCTTAATCATACTGACACTTGTGTTATGACAGAAAAAGGTCCCGTGATATGTCCTATCATGTTTGTAGACAAGAAACATGCAATCTAGCTCAAGTGAATGTCATAACTTTCAGTGTCAAGTGAATTACCGCAATTTGGAGATCTCTTAAACTTGATGCGGTAAGAATCATCCTAAACATGGTCATAAACGAAATATTGTTCGTGGGATTGTCTCAATGGTAATCTAACTCGTGTTGCTCATAGTGTTGTCCAACACGATTGGCAATACTCGTGTATGTCTCATTTTTTTCATTTTTTGAATATGAACTTGATATTTAAAATTAATGTAGATAATCTGAGAGTTAAGATATACCATTTTGGTAAAGTTGGTGTTTTTTCTATTCTTACATGCACATCTTTTTTAAAATAAAAATAAAAAATTATATGTACGGATTGTCAATTTTTTAATATAGTCGACTTGAGACCTAATTATACAATGATCTCATATTATTGTTTAAGAATAAATAAACCGAATTTACGTTATTCCAACGTTTTTGGGTGTGATTGTTAATTTTAAACAATTGGGATAGTTTTTTAAAGATTGACTCTAAAATTGTCAAGACAATTTTTCTTGAATATTCTCAAAATTTTAATACTAGTATGTGCAAAATTTTATAGTGAGAATTATTCAAGATTCTGCAAATATTGTATTTGATGATTTCTCTAGCTTCGTAGGAGAATTAATTTATGACACTTCACTAAGATTACTGCAACAATCTGAAAAAGTTTATGTCTTAAGTGTTGGATCAAATGTTGCCCCCCTGTATTACTACATCCGAGGCAACACTAGAAGCAACACCACATATTGCAGTCCAGTTGCAAAAAATAATAATCATGATTACCTCAAGGGAGTTCATGATCAGGTCAAGAGATATATCCCTATATTTCAAAAGTATCAGCATATATTCCAAGTGATAGGGGGATTAAATGGTGGGATACTGATGTATTCCATGGTAAGACTTCTGCTACTTCAGCAATGGCTGCAGAAGACTGGGAAAATACCTTTGGAGGTCGTGCGACTAATCTGAGCAATGAGGGCACGACTCGTCACGAGTCGTGATTGAATCCTGCACGACTGCTATTTTCTTCACGCATCGTGCCACGACTGCTTTGCCAAAGGACGACTCGTGACTCCAAGAACGAGTCGTGCTCTTTGCGGATTTTCTGATTTCGATTGGATTTACTTTTTGTTTTAAACGTATTAATTTAGGATTCTATTTCCTTTTTCCTTTTCCTAGTTAGTAGAGAATTTTATTTCCTTTTTCCTTTTCCTAATTAGTAGAGGATTTTATTTCCTTTTTCCTTTTCCTAGTTAGAAGAGGATTTTATTTCCTTTTTTCTTTTCCTATTTAGTAGAGGATTTTAGGTAGTATTTATAATTCCTTTCACAGTTAGAAACTTACGTTATTTTTCTTAATCAAATTCCTTTGCAAGTTTTGCAAGTTATTGTGTTCTTCCTAAAGTCATTAATTGACTTTGCCAATAATCTTCTTCGGTTGATTATTAGATTAAATTCTTTTGCGAGAAGTTTAATCATATCCCCTCTCGTTCGTTAATCGATTTTACTCCTTTTACGAGGATTGAATCGATTAGCTTGTTTTATTTTAGTTCCGCTGCGTTTTACTTTACATCAGTTGGTATCAGAGCGGGTTCGATCCATGGAAAAGATGACCAACAATGGTGGAGAAGAAAAATCACTTCTTGAGAAGATCGATATGCGTCTGAAGCATGATCGTTGTCAGGTAAGAAAATTTTCAATAAAGTTTAATAAACTTGAGAAGGAGGCCGACTACAAAAATATTTGGATGCTTCATTATGAATCCGAGATTCGGAGCGACGCACTTCAAGCAGTGCATCAGTCTTTGATAGATAAGTATCGAGAGGAGAGGGATGTTGTTTGGGCAGAAGCCGTTCGTTGTTATGATCAAATAGGTATTTATACAAAATCAATTCGGCGTTTCAAAGCAAAGCGAGCTATTGAATTGAAGCGTCTCGAGGAAGAAAATCGTCTTGTTATTGAAAAATTTTCTGCCCAAGAAGTTCCTGTTGAAGAGGAGATTATTGTTGAAGATCTATGTGCAAAGGACGAGGTCATTAAGGATAGCAAGTCGATTTGAGTTAGAAAATCCTAAAGTTCTTGCCATTCGAAGCTCGGTTCCGATAAGTTGGCACATTCGGATTCAAAGAATCAGCAAAGCGGATAAATCTAAAACGTACATTACAAACACACCACCAGCTCAATTACCAATAGTTAGCAGCACTACCTTGGCTGCTCCATTACCGCCACCACCTCCCCCTCCGATAATCATCATAAACTTTAATCTTCCCCTGCGAGAATGCCCTCAAACAGTCTCCCTCAACCCCGACTTAGGATCATACTCCTGAACTAGGTCCCCATTTAGGTTCATACTCCTGAACTGAAACCCCGACTTAGGATCATACTCCCGAACTAGGTCCCCATTTAGGTTCATACTCCTGAACTGAAACCCCGACTTAGGATCATACTCCTGAACTAGGTCCCCATTTAAGTTCATACTCCTGAACTAAGTCCCCATTTAGATTCATACTCCTGAACTAAACCTCGACTTAGAATCATACTCCTGAACTAAGTCCCCATTTAGGTTCATACTCCTGAACTAAACCTCGACTTAGAATCATACTCCTGAACTAAGTCCCTATTTAGATTCATACTCCTGAACAAAACCTCGATTTAGAATCATACTCCTGAACTAAGTCCCCATTTAGGTTCATATTCCTGAACTAAAATCCACCAAAGGACCATCCATCCCAAACCGTCAAAGGGAAATCATTTCAAATCAAGGTTCGAGGCACCTAAGACGCCATCTCCAAGGTTCGAGGCACCTAAGACGCCATCATCAAGGTTCAAGGCACCTAAGACTCCATCATTAAGGTTTGAGGCACCTAAAACGCTATCACACACAACACTAGGAAAAGCGATAAAACGCAATCATCCCCTAATTCGACAAACCAAAACCATAGGGCGACTTCCCAAAAATAGTCAGATCATAGGGTGACTTCCCAAAAATAGTCAGATCATAGGGCGACTTCCCCAAAATAGTCAAACTATAGAGTGACTTCCCAAAAATAGTCAGACCTTAGGGCGACTTCCCCAAAATAGTCAAACCATAGGGTGATTTCCCAAAAATAGTCAGACCTTAGGGCGACTTCCCCAAAATAGCCAAACCATAGGGCGACTTCCCAAAAATAGTCAGACCTTAGGGTGACTTCCCAAAAATAGTCAGATCTTAGGGTGACTTCCCAAAAATAGTCAGATCTTAGGGCGACTTCCCCAAAACAGTCAAAACCTTAGGGTGACTTCCCAAAAACAGTCAGATTACAGGGCGACTTCCCAAAAATAGTCAAACCACAGGGCGACTTCCCAAAAATAGTCAGATCTTAGGGTGACTTCCCAAAAATAGTCAGATCTTAGGGCGACTTCCCCAAAACAGTCAAAACCTTAGGGTGACTTCCCAAAAATAGTCAAACCACAGGGCGACTTCCCAAAAATAGTCAAACCTTAGGGTGACTTCCCAAAAATAGTCAAACCACAGGGCGACTTCCCAAAAATAGTCAAACCATAGGGCGACTTCCCAAAAATAGTCAAACCATAGGACGACTTCCCAAAAATAGTCAAGACATAGGGTGACTTCCCAAAAATAGTCAGATCATAGGGTGACTTCCCAAAAATAGTCAGATCATAGGGCGACTCCCCAAAAATAGTCAAATCTTAGGGTCAAAGACCCGAACTACGACTGGCTTGATTCCTCTTAAGGATACGTAGGTAGCCTATCATTAGGTTCAGCCATCCGACCGAAAATGGTCATTCCTATCCCCAGCAGAGCGGATAGCCACCAGACCAAGATGGTCATCTTCTATCCCCAGCAGAGTTTCTTTCAGCAAACGACTGCAGAACTCATCAAGGTTCGAGGCACCTAAAACGCCATCATCCCAGGGTCAAAGACCCGAACTACGGCCGGCTTGATTCCCACTAGGGATACGTAGGTAGCCTATCGCTAGGTCCAGCCACTCGATCACCTGATCATCCCGTCAAAAATGGAGCCTTACTCTTATCGACGACCCCGCTTCCTTCGAAAGCACCGTCGCCGAGGGGCTACTGTAAGTGCTCCAATTTGAGCCGTTAGTATTTTCGTTAGAAAATTAACGAAAGTTTTAACATTTCCAACATTTCTAACAAACCCTAACCTTTCTAACAAAGCAAGGGTAAAGTGGGCATTGCCATTTAAAGTTAAACCAAGAAAAGAATCTCAAAAAGCAAAAGAAATTGGAAAAATCCGAATTAGGCAAGTTGAAAAACAAACCGCCGTAATTTTTGAATAATATTCCTCCCGTCCAAAAGCCAAAGACTACAAATAGATGAACAAAGGCACGCCGACGATACCCTCCGCGCGGATAGGATTGCCTCTCACAGGGGACTATAAATTGAACCCTCCTCTCTCGCCACACAACACATTTTGCACACAGAAGCTGTATTTTGGCGAAAAATAGAGAGAAAACAGTGGGAATCCTTAGATTGCCACCATTTTCTCTTGAACCTTTCCCAATTTCACTTCAACCATTCTCAAATCACTCTTAAACACACCAAGCTCAAGCTTAAAACACTACTCAAGAGGAAGATTAGGGAGAAAACATAGAGGACTTAAGTGTTATCTACTTGTTTTCTCTTTAATCAACTCTATCATCAAACCCTAAACACATTCAAGCCTTGAATCCACCCAAACACAAATCCAAAACACCAAATCTTGATACTCCTCAAGTCAAACACCAAATCTTGATACTCCTCAAGTCAAATTCCAAGCCTAGGAAGATAGGGTGTCACCATTGGTAAAGCCCTCCTTCTCAAAACCCTAAAATTCTCTTTTAACTTCTTGTTCATCTTGTTCCACTTACTTGGATCTACTTGATGTCTAGTTTAACTTAAATTTTGACCCAAGATGGTCATCTTGAAGTTCATCTTCATGAATGACCATCTCAAATGGTATACATTTTAAATCTCTAAATTGATTTGTCTCTTTAATTTCATTTCTACAAAATATCCCCTTTCCCTTTGCAAAGGACATGTTTAAACCCCATAAATTCCCCAAGGATGACTTGAATATGATAACCACTTAACAAAAAAGTAGTGGTATCAAGTATAGGGATGAAAATGGGGTGAACATAGATGCATGTCCCCAAAAAATCACATTTTCCCTCAAGAACATCTTGCTGTCCAGTAGCATTGTTCTGAGACCTCAGTCCATTTTCCTATTTTTTGGACCCAGTAAAACTTGGAATTGGGTGTTGACTACAAAATACTTTTTGTAGCCAACATCCAGAGCTTTCCAGAAATATTTTTATTTTATTTTTTGAGTGAGTAAAACTCATTTTTTCAATTTTTCTTTTAGAGGCCAGTTCATCAGCTTCTGGAAATCCAGATTTCACATCTAAGATTTCCAGAAGATTTTGACCCCTCAAATTACTTCAAAAATGGAAAGTTCCTTTGCAGAAACCCTATTTAGGGTGTTTTAAGCAACTTTCATTCTCGGACTTTCCCCAGATTCTGAGGTTTTGAAGCCTT
This sequence comes from Adenophora triphylla var. japonica, assembly GCA_022495995.1. Lineage (NCBI taxonomy): Eukaryota > Viridiplantae > Streptophyta > Magnoliopsida > Asterales > Campanulaceae > Adenophora > Adenophora triphylla. The sequence goes on along the minus strand of JAFEMH010003105.1, from coordinate 75,063 downwards.
TAAGTCCATTTCAAAGTCAAGGGTCAACTGCCTTCTTTCATTCTGGCAGAATTGCTTTTCAAATCCAAAAATCTTTTGAGTGCCAAGACTCAATCCAAAAATCATACCAAAAATCTTGGGGATTGTTCAAAGTCTTATAAAGAGTTCCCCATTTTTGTTTTTCTCAGTTTCAACTCATTTTGGTCAAAACACACACACACACACAACAAAGGATTTCAAATGTTTGGAAGACTCGTTTTACGAGGCATTCCGGGTGCACACTAACATCCTTCCCGGCGCGTAACGTGACCTCCGAACCCAAATCTCTAACCTCGGGCATTTTTCAAAGTTTTGGCCTTTAAAACAAAAATGGCGTGGCGACTCCGTTTGATTTCAAAAAAAAATCGGGTACATCACATCATCCTCATCATCATTTCGGTTATTTCTCTCTCTCCTCTCGGGCCCTCTTTGAGTCTGAGCCCTGTTGTTGTTGTTTCCCTTGACCCAACATCTATGATAGTGCTTTGCCCGTGAATGGTATAGCCAAAGCTTTGCACATCAAGGCCTCATTATCATAGAATAGGGTCATTTTCCCTTCAAATCTCTGCATATGACACTTGGCGTTTGATGAGCCGTCATAGGGTTCTAGCTATGAGGGTTTTCCTCTCTGAATGGGGGCATTTGATATCTTGTCCGAGAAGACATCCATGGTATATGTGCATTTCGCACTGCTTTTTGTTGGGTCTCCCATATTTTGTGCATGAACTTTAAAAAATTAGGATTTAACTCATTCGTCTTTATTCTATTGGAAGGAGAAATCATGGCCTTTCCCTTGGCATTTGTGTTAGGTTTTGCTTTGGGTCACCCATATTTGGTGCATGAACTTTAAAAAATTCGAATTTATCTAACCCTTCTCTTCCTCTTCCTCTTCCTCTTCCTCTTCATCTTGATCAAGGTCAATGATGGGCACCTCTACCCTCTTGGTTCCCCTAGCCTGGTTGGCAATAGATTTAGTCTAGACTCCCCTGTCAAACCTAAGGGAGCCCTCTAGAAGAAGGAGGCCACCATTTGCCTCTAACAGCACCAGCTCGAGTTGGGCATCATTTATGGCAATGGCCTCGGCCACAAGCTTAGCCCTCTCAAGAAGAGCTTAATTCCTCTTTTGTATCAACTCTAAAGTTAGATGAGAGGTAAGGTTTTTTGGACTGGTGGTTTGGGAGCTTTTTCATTTCAGGCAACCTCTAGTTTCTCTGTAAGGTCTCTTGAGTAGGAGTAATAGAACCTTAACTATTTGTACGGCCCCCAAACTATTGAAGGCTGAGGTGCTAGGTCTAATAGGATTTATGTTAGAAGGAGAAGCCTAGTTTGCGTTTCCAGGAGGTGTGAGATAACCAGCATTTTGTAAAGAGGTTCCTGTCATTTTGAAAGTGAGAGACTGAAAACATGTTTTGAGAATGAAAGTGTTTAGGAAAATGTTTTAGAAAGACACTAGATTACACGAGAAAATAGAAGCGTTTCCCGGCAATGGAACCACAGATGACGCCACATAATTTTGGGTCTCACTTAACTAAGGAATAACTGGCTTTTGTATGATGAACTTATACCTAGATCATAATACAAACAAGAAACACAGTTAGAGACCAAGTCGGGGTTGGTTACGGCTCAGACCCTCGGGTGAGAGAGTAAGATATCTTAGGAATATTAACTAAGAATAAGACTTGTAATGTCTTAGTATGTTTGTGTGCTAGGGTTTAGACAATATGACTTACCTTGCCCAGGAAGACAAATGAGGGTATTTATAGTAGAGAGAGAGAGATTAGTTGGAAAAGATCTCAGCCCTTGGAGATATTTGTCTTGACCTATAACACGTGTCAAGCCCTGGTTGTAAAGTATAATAAAGGGCCCTTCACTGCAGAGGATGTCAAACCTGGGCTCATCAAGGTGTAAATGGTTCGATTTAATTTGGGAGAATTTATGGAACGAACCACTAATCATCGATTTGAGAAAATTCCAAACAGAACCTAACCATGAAATAATTCAAACCGAACCAAACCAAACCGCTATGGTTTGGTTCGGTTTGATTCAAACCGCAATGTGGTTCAAATCACGGTTCAAACCACGGTTAAGAGCGCGTGCATGCACCGTGATTTAGACTGCGGTTCAAACCACGATTCAGACTGCAATTAATTATCAGATTTGTTTAAATTTTTCGAAATCATGGAGGAAGAGAGAGACTAGAGGAAGAGAGAGGGCGAAGGAAGAAAAACACTTTAGAATATCGATCATGTAGAGAACTTGATTATTTATGTATCGTTATTAAGATAATAAATGATGAAATTAATATTAAATAAGATATAAAACATAGGTTGGGATTAGTATATTTAATGTAGTTTATTTATTTATTGTTCTAACAGTAAATATTAAAAAATATACAAAAATATTAAATAAGATACAAAATGGGGGTTAGGATTAGTTTATGTAATATGGTTTATTGGTTTGGTCTCGCGATTCGGTTTGGTGATTCGGTCAGATGGTCTCAAACCGCGATTTGGTTCGGTTTAGATTGGTTCGATTTGAATTTGTTGAGGTTTCAGACCACAAACCGAACCATGTGTTTGCCAATATTTGAGATCGAATCGAACCATTCATACTAAATAAATGCTAAATATTACATTTAACTTACCTTGATCAATCGTCGGTTCCCGGTTCCCGGTTCCGGAACCGCCGGTTCCCGATTCCGCCGGTTCCTCGGTTCCCAATATGGTGGATTCGTATTCGAACCGTTTCAATCCAGTTCCCGGTTACGTTCAGTTCCCGGTTCCGGCGATCCCGGTTCTCGCCGGTTCCCGGTTCCGGTTCCCGGTTCCGGTTCTACCCGCCGATTCCGTCGATTCCCGATTCTATTTGGACATGTCTACTTACACCCCTACATGACAGCCACATTTAATAGTTTTGAAAAGTCCAAAACTTTGCTAGGCAAAACCTCATCCACAATACACTTCACATTATCTATCCTGATATCGATAGTTGGCACATAAATAAAAAAGCTTTAAGGAATATAAATGGTCATGTTCCATTTCAAGAACAGTTGTATAGCTTATAAATGGTACATCAGGGTCCATTTCAAGAACTACGGTATGAATAAAGCTTCGGCGAGCATATCAACCTAAAGCTCCAAGAAATTGAATTTCTTTCAGACATTTCGTCAAACAGCTTGTACCCATAAACCAAAGCGCTATGATGAGGGTAGAGAGAAAGAAGCTTGCTTGCCACAATATACGGTCATTAACCATACAATTACTTGGTACTTGGGACATGAAATTGTATAACTAAAGTATGATTTCTATACTCAACTAGTGTAAAGGACATAGAATTTGGGTCAACAATAGAGGGAACAAAAAATTCGTCACGCATTTATTCCGTGACGATTTTTTTTTTTTTTTTACAAGGACGAGTTCTATATTTTGAAGTGCAAGAGAGCGGAAGTGCCATCAAGTCCCTTTGCCCGATAATATTCTACATATTCCTTCACTGTGGTTTCCCGATATTTGGGAGGGTTCTCTTCTGATACCAACTCCTTGATGGGTCCGTACACCTTTGAGGTTTGAAGGATACCTGTACCCATGAAGAAGCATGCCACTGAAACTCTTGGAGCAATCTGGCTCGCTAATACTTTATGTTCAGCACTTACAAATTTGTCATTTGTTATCAGCTGCAAGTTTTCCAAAATAAATTGCAAGTGTCATGATCAAAAGATATAAACACTGAGAATGGTCAACTACAAACAAACAAAGGGCTATAGAATATCATGACCAACGAGTTAACAAAAGCTTTGATACTCGAACTCTTTGTTTTACCCCGTCGTATCCGTGTCAGACACTTTTATTTTAGTCTTATTGACAAGGATCCGACGAGGTAAAACAAAGAGTATGAGCATCATAGAACAAAAGGGTATTCGTGGTGTGTTAGTGTCAACACTTGTGTTGGCACTAGTGTTGCCTTCGGTGTTGCCACTGTGCTGTTAGTTCAAATTAAGTAAATAGCTGCTATATTTTATTTATAAAAATAAAGTGATTGTTAATTATAATTATGTTTGTTTAGTGTGTTAAAAGTATGTTTAACAGGTCAAAAGGACAGAACAAAATGTGGACAATTGAAGAATAAATGAAGTTATATGTAATTTAAATTTACGTGTAAATGTGGAGATCAAGCAAAGGTTGTTGAAAGATATATATATTGAAGATCTAAAGAGATAATGTGTACAAGGTCAAAGAAGCACGGGAGTACGTGTGGCCAGTCAACCTTTCAGCTTGTGATATAAGAAATTCGAAAGAGTAAAAATGTACATGTGTTGATTCAAGTGTTGTCACCAATGTAGGCAACCCAAGAAGCAACATTTTCTTCATATAATCTTTGCAAAACCTTGGTGAAGTTTGTACAGTAGCATATGTGTTGGCTATTGTGTCGATACCGGTGTTTGGTGAGAGGTTTCCATTAATGTTGAAATACAATATGAAACATATAGGTTGATATCAATGGAAACTATGTATGGTGAATCTGAAGGGTTTTAACTTGGAAAATCCATGAAAAATTATGAGGAAAGGGTTTAGATGAGTATGGAGAGTACAAGGTCAAAGAAGCACGGGAGTACAAGTGGAGTAGCTAGTGAAGACCAAGTCTTCCTACAATCACGGAAGAATGGAGTTCAAAATGGAAAGTGGTTCTACCTTTACACACATGGCGAAATTCTGGCTACATGGAGTAGGTTGCACGTTCATCCGGCCTATATAAGTGCAAGATCATTACAACTTCAAATTACACAATCCACAAGTAAAGATCTGCACTAAGCGAGAACACACCTTCGGAGTATAGCCCTTAGAGTTGCCAACACCTTATCCAACACCAGTGAGGTAGAGTGTTTTTTTTATCTTTCATTCTTTGAGTATTTCTGAGTGTGGGGAAGAATGTTGTTATAGAAGAGTGTGTTATAAAGTATTCGACATAGTACTTTGATGTATAATTATTAGGGAACTTTCGGCCTTTGTATGTATAACTCAAATTTACTTCGCCTTCGGGCACCCTCAAGTTATATTTATATAACTTAAAAAAAAATTACTATCTCTTGTGTGCTTTAAATTTCCGCTGCAAAACTAATTTCAAAACAATTTAAAGAAATTTGAGTTTATTGGATTGTCGTCAAACAGTGTTATCGTTGGTATTGCCAATACTTGGGATAGCACTTGTGTTTTCCAAAACTATCCAATGCCTTTGACACTTTCAATTGTTATCAGAGCCGACACTTGATTATACTAAGTGTTCGGTCCTTGTTATCATGGCTTTAGACCTTGCTAATCCAACTCTAGGAAGACTTTCTGTTCTTTATGCATATTTAAAAGCTCTCTTGTGTCCGTGCATCTAATTAATTGATGTTTGGGCATTGGGTTCTATTACTAAAGTCCATCCTATAGGAAATTCATTGAGGTCAGCCCCAAATTTAACCAAATTGGGTCTCAAACAACTCGAGTCCATCCCATGTCATACATGTTCGGGTTTGAGACAGTATGCCAACAATTGTGCTAATACTTTGAAGAGGTTAGTAACAAATTGTGGGTATACCTTACTGATATAGAGGACAAAGATCCTGAAAAGGGAAAAGAAACAAAGCAATTGACAATGATGTCCACGGTGGAAGAGCACTCCTTCTCAGATTCTGAACGTGTTGAGTGAAGTGTTGTTCAGTACGAAACAACATCTGAGGCAACAATTGGCAGGTATAATTCATTAAGCTTTTCTAAGCCTGTGTGCTTTCATGGTTCTGTTAGTGTTGATGCAGGAAGCTCACATGAGAAGGATTTAATCAATGAGCTCATTGATGGGTTAAATGATCTTTACAAGGCATTTTTCAAAGAATGGAAGAAAGAGAACAAAATGGTAGCGATCTTAACCAAGGAGAATCATGAGCTAAAAGGCACTTTGACTCGGCTAGAGGAGCAATTAACAAAGAAGGATGAGGAACTTGAAAACTCAACTCCAAATTGAAGCTAGCCGCGGCCACCTTTAACAAACTCAACGCGGAATCGTCCAAATTGAATGAGATACTCTAGCTGAATAAGCTTCACATGGCAAGTATTGGGTACCAAAATTCTCTTGACAATATTGTTAAAAATCTTTTTAGAGAAAATGACAACTATTTTTGTGAAAGAGAAAGAAAATGAGAAGGTTGTTTCAATGAAAAAGTATAGGAATAGAAAGTTTATATGTCATAATTATTATGCTCCTGGACACATAAAACCTTTTTGTTATAAACTCAAAAATAAATTTTCGAAAAACAGGATGTTGTCACCGGTGCTGCCCAACACCAGAGACAACACCAATTCTCAAAATCAGGTGTCGTCTGCAGTGTAGCCTAGCACCAGTGATAATACATCTATCCAGAAAAACAATATTTGTCTCAAGAAAATTTTTGTACCCCAAATAGATGTGATATGCAATAATTGTTTATACTACTTTGAGGACTTGTATCTCAGGCAGGGACGGACCCACGCTATAACGAGTGCGACGACACCCACTGAATTTTAAAAAATAACTTTTTTTGTTTTACGTCTGGTAATATATTTAACAAGGCGCATTTTTTTTTACAAATGTTCCTTTCCTGATGGCTTGGTTGGTCAGGTTGTTAGAACCTTCCCTTTTTGAAGTGGGTTCAATTCCCACTAGCTGCAAGTTGTTCAAAATATTTTTAACCTCTAATAATTTATTTTTTTCAAATTTTTTGTTGAATTCTTTTGATATCACTTTAATTATATCATATACAATTCTTATTTAATATTCAAATTTATTTTATTTATTTTGCCTTGGATTTAAAAAAAAAAAACATCTTAGTAATTTATTTATTTTTAAACATCACTTTAACTACATTAATATCAATTATTTTATTTGTTCATGACATAACCTTTCTTTTTCCAAGTAAGCTATTACAATTACAAGAAAATGGTGAGTTAGAAATTAGTAGATGCTTAAATAGAACTTATGTTTTAACAGTTATTCTTTATTTTTATGTTGAATTTGTTGATTTGTGAACCACTAATTAAAATTTTCGGCTAAGGAATTTTTTTTGGCACCCACTAAATATGATTCCTGGGTCCATCCCTGAGCTCAGGTTCACTCCATACGACGGGAACAAAAATATTCTTGAATAAATATGAACTTATTTAAGGAGGATACATGTCTTATGGAGGTGGAGGAAAGAGAAAGATACTAGGGAAAGGAACACTTGATGTTTTCGGATCCCGTCTTAAAGAATGTTTTGCATGTTCATGAATTGATAACGAATTTGATTAACAAAAGTCAATATTGTGACGAATGCTTGGAGGTAAAGCTTAATAAATATACTTGTGAAGTCCTTAATCATACTGACACTTGTGTTATGACAGGAAAAAGGTCCCGTGATATGTCCTATCATGTTTGTAGACAAGAAACATGCAATCTAGCTCAAGTGAATGTCATAACTTTGTGTCAAGTGAATTACCGCAATTTGGAGATCTCTCTTAAACTTGATGCGGTAAGAATCATCCTAAACATGGTCATAAACGAAATATTGTTCGTGGGGATTGTCTCAATGGTAATCTAACTCGTGTTGCTCATAGTGTTGTCCAACACGATTGGCAATACTCAGGTATGTCTCATTTTTTTCATTTTTTGAATATGAACTTGATATTTAAAATTAATGTAGATAATCTGAGAGTTAAGATATACCATTTTGGTAAAGTTGGTGTTTTTTCTATTCTTACATGCACATCTTTTTTAAAATAAAAATAAAAAATTATATGTACGGATTGTCAATTTTTTAATATAGTCGACTTGAGACCTAATTATACAATGATCTCATATTATTGTTTAAGAATAAATAAACCGAATTTACGTTATTCCAACGTTTTTGGGTGTGATTGTTAATTTTAAACAATTGGGATAGTTTTTTAAAGATTGACTCTAAAATTGTCAAGACAATTTTTCTTGAATATTCTCAAAATTTTAATACTAGTATGTGCAAAATTTTATAGTGAGAATTATTCAAGATTCTGCAAATATTGTATTTGATGATTTCTCTAGCTTCGTAGGAGAATTAATTTATGACACTTCACTAAGATTACTGCAACAATCTGAAAAAGTTTATGTCTTAAGTGTTGGATCAAATGTTGCCCCCCTGTATTACTACATCCGAGGCAACACTAGAAGCAACACCACATATTGCAGTCCAGTTGCAAAAAATAATAATCATGATTACCTCAAGGGAGTTCATGATCAGGTCAAGAGATATATCCCTATATTTCAAAAGTATCAGCATATATTCCAAGTGATAGGGGGATTAAATGGTGGGATACTGATGTATTCCATGGTAAGACTTCTGCTACTTCAGCAATGGCTGCAGAAGACTGGGAAAATACCTTTGGAGGTCGTGCGACTAATCTGAGCAATGAGGGCACGACTCGTCACGAGTCGTGATTGAATCTGCACACGGCTATTTTCTTCACGCATCGTGCCACGGCTTTTGCCCCGAAAAGGACGACTCGTGACTCCAAGAACGAGTCGTGCTCTTTGCGGATTTTCTGATTTCGATTGGATTTACTTTTTGTTTTAAACGTATTAATTTAGGATTCTATTTCCTTTTTCCTTTTCCTAGTTAGTAGAGAATTTTATTTCCTTTTTCCTTTTCCTAATTAGTAGAGGATTTTATTTCCTTTTTCCTTTTCCTAGTTAGAAGAGGATTTTATTTCCTTTTTTCTTTTCCTATTTAGTAGAGGATTTTAGGTAGTATTTATAATTCCTTTCACAGTTAGAAACTTACGTTATTTTTCTTAATCAAATTCCTTTGCAAGTTTTGCAAGTTATTGTGTTCTTCCTAAAGTCATTAATTGACTTTGCCAATAATCTTCTTCGGTTGATTATTAGATTAAATTCTTTTGCGAGAAGTTTAATCATATCCCCTCTCGTTCGTTAATCGATTTTACTCCTTTTACGAGGATTGAATCGATTAGCTTGTTTTATTTTAGTTCCGCTGCGTTTTACTTTACATCAGTTGGTATCAGAGCGGGTTCGATCCATGGAAAAGATGACCAACAATGGTGGAGAAGAAAAATCACTTCTTGAGAAGATCGATATGCGTCTGAAGCATGATCGTTGTCAGGTAAGAAAATTTTCAATAAAGTTTAATAAACTTGAGAAGGAGGCCGACTACAAAAATGACTGGATGCTTCATTATGAATCCGAGATTCAGAGCGACGCACTTCAAGCAGTGCATCAGTCTTTGATAGATAAGTATCGAGAGGAGAGGGATGTTGTTTGGGCAGAAGCCGTTCGTTGTTATGATCAAATAGGTATTTATACAAAATCAATTCGGCGTTTCGAAGCAAAGCGAGCTATTGAATTGAAGCGTCTCGAGGAAGAAAATCGTCTTGTTATTGAAAAATTTTCTGCCCAAGAAGTTCCTGTTGAAGAGGAGATTATTGTTGAAGATCTATGTGCAAAGGACGAGGTCATTAAGGATAGCAAGTCAGTTTCGGAGTTAGAAAATCCTAAAGTTCTTGCCATTCAGAAGCTCAGTTCCGATAAGTTGGCACATTCAGATTCAGCAATCAGCAAAGCGGATAAATCTAAAACGTACATTACAAACACACCACCAGCTCAATTACCAATAGTTAGCAGCACTACCTTGGCTGCTCCATTACCGCCACCACCTCCCCCTCCGCCATTGCCTCGGCGACCTGCTGCCAAATCAGTATCCACTCAGAAGGCTTCAGCAGTTGTTGAACTGTATCAATCGTTAGCAACTAAGCGGGGTAATGGATATCCTTCTGGACAAGACAATTCGAATAAAATAGGTGGTGCTCATAATATTAATTGGTTTATTGCAAAATTAAATTTTGTGTGGGGTAATATTTTTGTTGATGATTTTCTTATGGTTGATCATGGGGTGGTCAGGGAGGACGATCAACAGAAGGATGGAATGGATGGGATTGATGGTATAATTTTATTTCCGGAAGATATTTGTGTGCCCATATTTGTGCTTCGAGATAATATTTATTCCAAATATTTATTTCATTGGGACGGAAAAATTCAAGTTCTTTCAATTCCTTCTACGTTAAAGATGAAGATTTACTCCAAATATTTATTTAAATGGAGGAGCTCGTTTCAAAGATCGGACGAGGATTCGGGACGAATCCTTTTGAAGTGGGGGAGAATGATGTATTCCATGGTAAGACTTCTGCTACTTCAGCAATGGCTGCAGAAGACTGGGAAAATACCTTTGGAGGTCGTGCGACTAATCTGAGCAATGAGGGCACGACTCGTCACGAGTCGTGATTGAATCCTGCACGACTGCTATTTTCTTCACGCATCGTGCCACGACTGCTTTGCCAAAGGACGACTCGTGACTCCAAGAACAAGTCGTGCTCTTTGCGGGTTTTCTGATTTCGATTGGATTTACTTCTTTTTTTAAACGTATTAATTTAGGATTCTATTTCCTTTTTCCTTTTCCTAGTTAGTAGAGAATTTTATTTCCTTTTTCCTTTTCCTAATTAGTAGAGGATTTTATTTCCTTTTTCCTTTTCCTAGTTAGAAGAGGATTTTATTTTCTTTTTTCTTTTTCTAGTTAGTAGAGGATTTTAGGTAGTATTTATAATTCCTTTCACAGTTAGAAACTTACGTTATTTTTCTTAATCAAATTTCTTTGCAAGTTTTGCAAGTTATTGTGTTCTTCCTAAAGTCATTAATTGACTTTGCCAATAATCTTCTTCGGTTGATTATTAGATTAAATTCTTTTGCGAGAAGTTTAATCATATCCCCTTTCGTTCGTTAATCGATTTTACTCCTTTTGCGAGGATTGAATCGATTAGCTTGTTTTATTTTAGTTCCGCTGCGTTTTACTTTACATCAGATACTTACAAGATCTCAAAAGAATCAATACATTGTTTCATGTGTGCATGTCTACCACATATGTTATGGTAAACAACTCCTGTTTAATTTTTCTCTTTAATCTAAGAATATTCTTGAGACATTAAAATGTGATGTTTGCATACAAGTTATGATTGATAAGCTTGAACTATTTACATATAATGATGCTTGGATTCGCCATCACTTTTTATGAGATTTGATTGAAAAACAAATTATTCAAATAGAAGACAGAGATACTAAATATCATGATCTTAATAAATTTACCAAATTTCTTTATTTTTGTCTCATTTAATCGGTCAAAAGATAATATAGTTGTACATTATTTTATTTTTCTTTATTGATTTTGTTTTTCTTTCTTTTCTTTTAAAAAAAAACTTTGTTTATTCTTTAAGCCTTTTAATGGCGAAACATGCTGACATTTTTGTTTTAGTATGTGCTTATACTTAGGTTAAAATGTTGATAATTTTTCCTTTGTGCTTAAAGTAACAAAGTCACTAATTATATGGTTGATATTAAAATTGGCATGAAAAATACTCCTAAAGTAATTCGGGGGCACGACGTTCGATGCGGCGATCCTCACTTGCCAAACGAGAGTATAATATGTTGGTTTTGTACTTAGTATTAGGGACATGGAGCTCACTAATATAGTATACCCTACTTGAAAGGTATACAGTTTTACACTTCAATAAAAAAAAACTCGGGACACGGAGCTCGCTACTACGATGCTTCCTTGTAAATAAAATGAGTGTAAAGATTTTTTAAAAATTGCCTATATACTAATGATTAAAGGTTCATATATATTGAGAAATATCAAGGGAATCTCATTCAATTATACAATCTTATATGTTGCTCAACACTACTAGTAACACATTAGTATATACTAGAGTCAGTGAAATCAAAAGATTTTTAACGAATTTCAAAATGTCTATTTATATATATTAGAGTCAGTGAAATCTATTAGAGTCAGTGAAATCAAAAGATTTCACTGACTCTAATATGTTGCTCAACGCTACATTTATTTATTTTTCTTTTCTTCTTTATTTTTGGATATTTTATTAATTAAATTTTGAATTTCAAAATGTCTATTTATATATATTAGAGTCAGTGAAATCAAAAGATTTTTAACGAAAAATCCATAAGTTTTAACTTGCTAGAAGTAATTAAAGATTTTCCCTTATTTTGAAGTTCAAATTAATTTGAACTTGATTCTCAAGCTTGAATTTTTTTTGAATTTTTCTTAATTGTTTTTATTTTTTAAAAATAAAATAAAAAATTAAGTGGCCGAATCTTTCTTCATGTGGTTGGGGATTTTATTTTTTGGTTATGATTGTTTTTCTAGCTAAAAAGTAGGAGCAAGAATAGGAGGTGGGTTAATTGCAGAAGTCTAAATCAATATAACCATCCCATTTTATTTTTACTCCCATAATTCCCTTAATTACTTCTCTCAGCCGTCACTTTCCTTCTCACTCTCTCAAAAAACAACTCTCCATACTCATCTAAACCCTTTCCTCATAATTTTTCATGGATTTTCCAAGTTAAAACCCTTCAGATTCACCATACATAGTTTCCATTGATATCAACCTATATGTTTCATATTGTATTTCAACATTAATGGAAACCTCTCACCTAACACCAGTAACGACACAATAGCCAACACATATGCTACTGTACAAACTTCACCAAGGTTTAGCAAAGATTATATGAAGAAAATGTTGCTTCTTGGGTTGCCTACATTGGTGACAACACTTGAATCAACACATGTACATTTTTTCTCTTTCGAATTTCTTATATCACAAGCTGAAAGGTTGACTGCCCACACTGCAGTCCGTGATGAATTTTCTTGAGGCATCTTTCTTCACAGAAAAGGGGGAGAAATGGTGATGTTAGATACGTGATACGTGTGTTGTGTTGCCATATTCCCGACAATGCCAAGTGATTAAATATGAATATGGCTGGAATGTTGTTTGTGTTGTAAACTCCATAACTCCAGGAAATTTGAATGAGTTTAAGGTTCTATATTGAATGAAATCTTACTTAGAGTAATTTGATATTTAGGAGGAGTTTAATGGTTTATGGGAGATTGAAATGGTGATCATATTAATGTTAGATGTTGGAAAAATGTTACAACATTTGATTTTATTTTTGAATAAAATTTTACATTAAGGGGAAGTTTATTGTTAAGGGAAAGATCTATGTAAAGGGAAGATACTTTCTTTGTCCAACATTGTCTTGCACAAACATCACTATTATTTTGTGAAGAAATGTAAAACTAACGGGAAGATTGTTAGTGCAAATACTAGTGTTGTCACGGGTGTTGCCTCTCGTGTTAACAGACGAGATTGGTAATAGTTTTATCATTTTAATCCACAAAATTAATTGATGTTGATATTATATATTCTCTGGTTTTTAGTGTTATTGTAGGTCCAAATAATGATGAAAGGTTGATCTATTTTTGAGCTACAAATAAGGAGTAAAATATTGAGGGGGAGATTTTTTTTGGAGATATATGTCTAACACTTTATGCAGGAACATCACTTTATGTTTTGTGAAGAAATGTGCAACTAATGGGGAGATTGTTAGTGTCAACACTTGTGTTGGCACTTGTATTGCCTTCGGTGTTACTACTATGCAGGAAGTTCAATAAGTAAATAGCTGCTACATTTTATTCATAAAAACAAAGTGATTATTAATTATAATTATGTCTGGACAATTGAAAAATAAATGAAGTTACACGTAAATTATAATTTACGTGTAAATGTGGAGATCAAGCAAAGGTTGTTGAAAATTATCTATATTGAAGAATTAAAGAGATAATGAGTACAGGGTCAAAGAAGCACGGGAGTACAAGTGGAGTAGGTAGTGAAGACCGAGTCTTACTACAATCATGGAAGAAAGGAGCTCAAAATGGAAAGTGGTTCCACTTCCCATACATGGCGAAATTCTGGTTACATGGTGTAGGCTGAACGTTCATCCAGCCTATATAAGGGCAAGATCATTACAACTTCAAATTACACAATCCACAAGCAAAGATTTCAGTAAGAAAGAACACAGCTTCAGAGTATTTCCCTTAGTGTTGCCAACACTTTATCCAACACTAGTGAGCTAGAGTGTTTATTAGCTTTCATTCTTTGGGTGTTTTCTAGTGCGAGGAAGAGTGTTGTTATAGAATAGTGTGTTCTATAGTATTCGTTACATAGTACTTTGATGTATAATTATCAGGAAACTTTCGGCCTTTGTCCATATAACTCAAATTTTTAGAGGTTTTCGCCTTCGTGCATCCTTAAGTTATATTTATATAACTTGAGAAAAAAATTATATCTTTTATATGATTTAAATTTCCGCTGCAAAACTTTTTTCAAAACTATTTAAAGAGATTTGAGTTTGTTGGATTGTCGTCAAACAGTGTTATCGTTGGTATTGCCAATTCTTGGCAAAAATATCTAAGGCCATCGACACTTTCACGGTAGAAACGGGTATAGCAAAAATTAAAGCAACATGACAAAAAAAAACACAAAAAAAATTGTCACCTAGTTGGGAAGGCTCCGTTATTGTTGCTCGAATTATAAGAGAAGGGTTTGAAAACACCGGAAGGAGAAACCCATGACACTCTGACCATCTTAGAAAGTACTCGTAAAGTCTGAGGTTCCACCTTAAAATCAATTGGTACTAAGGGGAGTGGCTCAGGATCTTTATATATTATAGGCAAGGTTTGTCAATTCTCAATGTGGGATAATATGCCCCCTCACGTGTAGCGGGCTTTGCCAAAACTTACATCGTGTACTTATCAATCGGGTGGCGCGGAGTAACATCGTGGGCCGTTGGCCTGCACATGTAAAGAACCTGCTCTGATACCATCTTAAAGTCTGAGGTTCCACCTTAAAACCAATTGGTACTAAGGGGAGTGGCCAGGATCTTTATATATTATAGTCAATGTTTGTCAATTTCCAATGTGGGATAATATCTCTAACAAGTACTCCCTCCATCCCGGATGATGTTTTCACATTTTTTGTTGTTATTTGGATGAATTTTGAACAATAATATTAGGTTAATTTAATTATCCTAATGAAAATCTAAATATTGTTATTTATAATATTTATAATGGTATATCAATAACAAGCTTTAGATTTTTATCACGCTGATTAAATTAAACTAGTGAAATCATTACAACACCACAAAATAGCGATCTGGTGGATCCTTTATACTGGAATTCCATAACTTTCTAGACTTAAACAGTCCGGGTTATAACAGATTTTTTTTTTAAAATATAGCTTTTTAAAATTTTATATATCAAAATAACATTTTCAAAAACTTAAGTACCAAAGTAGCACTTTTGACTTGAAATCCGGAATTGGTAATTCCGGATTATGAAATCCGGAATTACCAATTCCGGATTTGATTTTTTTTTTTTTTTTGTTTTTCAAAATTGAATTTTGGAAAATAATAATTCCGTAAATAGGGGCGATCGCGCCCTAAAATAGAAACGATCGCTCAAGTGTACTCCGGAGGTACCAATTAGGATTCTATTTTAATTTTTTTTTTTCAAAATTGAATTTTGGAAAATAATAATTCCGTAAATAGGGGGCGATCGCGCCCTATAGTAGAGCGATCGCTCAAGTGTACTCCGGAGGTACCAATTCCGGATTCTATTTTAAATTTTTTTTTTTCAAAAAAGAAATATATACGAATTGAATAAGTAATGTTTTTTTGAAAAATTCAAATCCGGAAATGCTAATTCCGGATTTGCTTTACAAAACCCATCTTCCTCGGCGGATCTGTAAAGAAATCGAAAAACAAAAAATCCGAGTGAAGAAGAAGGAGAAAAGAAGAAAGAAGAAGAATAGTAGGTGATTTTTTTCAAAAAATATTGAAAATTCAAGAAGTTGATTAAGAAGTTCAAGAAGAAGAGGTGATTAAGAAGGTACATTTAATCCTCTTATTTTTGTTCGAAATTTAAATTTAGTATTTATTTAAATTTTTTTGTGAATGTAGTGATATTGTTAAATTAGATTTTTATAATTTATTTTTCAATTTCTAGGAATAAATATGGGCTGGAGTTCCAATTGTTTTCATGTGTTATTGGGGAGGAAATGATGAACACCCGTTTGAAGGTGAACATTTTGAAAGGGGACCAAAATGTGCACTTAGGGCTAAAACTTCGGTGGAGTTACAAGAAGTTGATTAAAAAGTTAGCTAAGAAAATTGGGGTAGATCGAAATTTGTTGTTCGGTTGCAAGTTATATGTAGATATCCTCATCTTGTTGCTCAGGGATTGCAAACTACATTCCATTTGTAATCGACAATGATATGGGTATGGAAGTCATGTTTGATGTTTTACGCTCGGTTTGGTGGGTTGAGTAGCTTACAATTGTATGTTAAGATAAATTTAGTTGATAATGTGAATGTTGAGGAGTTTGAAACCTATGAGGAGCCATTACAAAATCGGTATGTTAATGACATGGATACCTTCCAGATGGGTTCTTTAAGCTGCTATAGTCAGAGGGATACTGAAACAAGTATACAAACATATGTGGAAGAGGAAGAGGGAGAGGAAGAGGGAGAGGAAGAGGAAGAGGAAGAGGAAGAGGAAGAGGAAGAGGGAGGGGGTGAGGGTGAGGAATTGTATAATGATGATGATAATGATTCAGATTATGAAGAAAATATTGAGTTGCTTCTAAATGCAGATCGTGACGATGGATATGATGATTGCAGTAGTCCTACCGATGTTAGCGAGAATGAGGGAGAAGATTTGGCGTTACATTTGGTTGCTTACGAAGAACCACAACATCATGTGCATGACAGAGTCGGGTATCAATTTTATCGTGATATTGGAGAAGGATCGGAGATATATGATGATAACCAATATGACTTTCTTGAATGGAATGTAGAACATCGGGACATTGCCAAAGGTATTCGCTTTTCAAAGAAGACGGATGTGCGGTATAAAATGAAGTTGTTTCATATTAAGAAAAATCTGCGCTTCAAGGTAAAACGAAGCACAACCCGAAAGTGGACTATTGAGTGTTTGATGAAAGATTTTCCGTGCAATTTTTATGTGAATGTGAGTTTGAAGAATGCCGGGTATTGGGAAATTACCAAATACTGAAGAGGTCCTCATTCTTGTTTGGCAGCTGAAATTAGCCAAAATCATCGAAACATGGATGCTAAGTTCATAGGGCGGGAAGTTTTGGAGCTGGTTAAGGGCGATCCCGAGTTGAAGATTGTACTAGTGAAGGCGGAAATAAAAAAAGCCCATGGGAAGGAAGTTTCATATAGAAAGGCATGGTGTGGCAAACAAAAAGCTATTGCGAGAGGCATATGGAGGCGGGAAGAATCTTACATAAAGGCGCCACGTTTGTTAGGCGCCATCCAAAAGTGGAACCACGGAACCATTGTGGGCATTACGATCCTCCTCCTCCCGGTGCTTTAGGTATGTTTGATCGTGTGTTACGGGCATTTGGCACTTGTGTGGAAGCATTCACTCATTGTCGTCCTGTTATTTACATTTGATGGCACATTCACTGCATGGAAGATATAGAGGGGTTATTCTTATTGCCGTAGGTGTCGACGCAAATGATAGTCTACTTCCTCTCGCATTCGCTATTGTTGAAAAAGAGGACTATCGAAAGCTGGTGTTGGTTTACGCATCTTCTATGCAAACATATTGTTAAGGGTCGTGAAGTTTGCTTGATATCTGATCGGCATAATGGCATCCTTTGCACGGTTGGAGACATTGCCCGGTGGCCACGAAATGTTATCCACGAGATGGTGCATGTTGCACTTGCGAGCTAATTTTCTTAAAGCTCACAAGGGCGTTGGATTGAAAGATCTTTTTGGCGTATTTGTTAGCACCACCCAAGATAGAAAGCTTAAATGCTATACGAGGCAAATTCGTATCATCAACCACTGAGGCATATAAATGGTTTGAGAACTTGGATGCTAGAAAGTGGACAATGGCTCACGATGGTGGATATAGGTACGGCATTAAGACTACTAATTTGTCGGAAGTTTTTAATGGCGTTATGAAAGGAGCTCGGGGAATGCCAATTTCGGCGGTTGTTGAGACCTCATTCTATAGGTGTGTGGCATACTTTCAAGATAGACTCACCTAAAGCAATTAGTGCTTTAGGGGGAGATCCTAATGGCATCCCACCACCAAATGCCACGCTACAATTCGGTGAGAGAATCCATCGAAGATACCTATACAACTTGGATAATTTGGGTTTCATCACGTCACAAGGTTTAACACTACGTACTGTGGGTGTTTATAGTGTGACGACCGAGTGCGTGGTGACAAGGTGGACACATTCAAGTTGTGAGATTGCGTGATCGAACATGCACTTGTGGCAAATGGATGCAATATCATTACCCTTGTTCGCATGTGCTTGCGTGTTTCAAATCGCAAAGTGTCGATGGTATGAGTTATATTCATCCTTTTTACAGCCTTGCCTCGTACTACAAGACGTGGAGTTGCTCTTTTCATCCAATCCATGACGAGGCCTATTGGAATGTAGATCATATTGTCCCACGTTTTTACCCTAACCCGGAGCATCGACGTGACAAGAAACAAGGAGACCAGTCAAGGCGGCGAGAAACTCTATGGATTGGCAAGTTGCAAAAAAAAAAGAATCGTTGTGGGATTTGCAAGTTAGAAGGTCACACGAGAAGGAGATGTCCAACTCTTAGACAGTAAGAGTAAATTGTTATTTTTATTTTTGTTTTATTAGATTACGTACTTTGAACATTTAAGTATTGTTGTTTTATTTGAACTTGTAATATTGCTTTATTTGAACTTGTAATATATTGAACTTGTAATATATTTAACTCTTGGTGGAGCATGACATCAAATATATTTGTAGTTGCGAAACTTAAAACGACGAAATGGGTCAACCGCTCCATTTTATAGCAAATAAAATATGAATAAAAACTGAAATAACATTAAAATAAATATTAAAATTAGTGATCACATCCCGATCACATAGGACAGAAATACAAGTTCAACAGTTCAACAACACATACATTAATCAAACATTAAAATAAAGAGTTCAAATTAGTGATCACATCCCGATCACATAGGATAGAAATAGAAGTTCACGGTTCAACAACTTTTACATGAAAAATCCTTCATGGAAAATCGAGATGGGATGAAATCCTTATGGAATACACCAACACAAATAAACTAATGTCATTTGTTGAACAATCAACCACTCACGATCTTTGTACCTAACAATTTTACCTTGAATACATTGGGGAGTGTGATGTTGAGTATATGTGTTTTACGTGAGGGGAGAAAACAACAACCTAAAAATTACAAAAAAAACATGATTAGATGGCAATATTAATAATAGGTTCAAGTTGTTGCATTTTTAATACATCATACACGATGAAGTATCGAAAGCAGAACCAACAACTATGTCATCTCCGAACTTCACTCTCGGTAAACACCTTATGATGAATTGCACCACCTATTGTTCCCGTTGGATCCTATCAATTTTATCTTAATTAGTAAGATAAGACACATACTAATCATGCTAGAAAACATACAAAACGCATATGCTAACCTTCAAAGTTACCGTAGCGTCACCAAATTCATTTCGTGTGATGGTCTTGACAACACCAACGGCAACATTAATCCTATCAAATCCATTAGGAAATCCGCCCGTGATAGTAATGAAAGGGGTAGCGACAATCATACCATCGCAGCTGAGCGGTTCAAGTGCGGAGAGCGAGGCTGCGTTCGAAATCTTTATCCTCCTTGGGATCTTCAATCGCTCTCTCTCACATACTCTTGGGTCGGAATCACGGGTTCTGAGAGGATCCCCCTCTCGACGATCGAGGTTTCTGCGGCGCAAAGCCAGCTGCACGTCTGGTGGACCGGGTATCGGACGCTCTCCTTCGCGTTGAGACAGATTTATTTGAGAGAGGTGAGATGGTTGAGGGTTAGATGTTTGGCCTTTTTCAAAATGAGGACGGAGATTAGAAGAATTTTTGAGTCTACGATCCATATTTCAGAGAGGAGAGAGGGTTAGATGTCTGTAATGAAACTACTCCTTCCTTTTAAAGGGGAATTCAAATTTGATAAATCCGGCATTAGCAGTGCCGGATTTGTAAGTTAAGATAAATCCGGCATTGACAGTGCCGGATTTGTCAGTGAAGATAAGATCGGCATTGGCAGTGCCGGATTTGAACGTATATTATAAATGTTCAACCTATCTTCAATTAATGTACTTTTGAAAATGTTATTTTGATATATAAAATTTTAAAAAGCTATATTTTTAAAAAAAAATCGAGTTTTCCCACTTTAAATTAGCCAGAAAATAAACACATACCATCATGTATAGTCAAAAATATGATAACTACTAATATTTTTAACATGGAAAATAAGGAAAAATGGGGCGATCGCCCCTTCCCATCCGCGCGTTCGCGCAAAGTTCTTGGAATTTTGGGAGCGATCGCTCCCATAAGAGCGGCGACCGCTCCAAAGCCAAAGCGAGGCAATAAGCTTTTTATACTCCCTCCGTCCCAAAATGTTTGTCCCATTTTTTATTTTCAATTAACCCGTTATTGTATAAAACTCTTGTAATACTCCCTCCGAGTCCCAAAATGTTTTCCACTTTTTGACTTTTTTGTTGAACTTTGTTATTGTATAAAATGAAATTTCCATATATATTGTGTTTATCAACATTTTCATAAATTATTTTCCCATAATTAATATTTAATAATTACTTCCATAAATTGTAATTGTTAATTTTTAAAAATTACATATTTCCATCTACGAATATTGGAACTCCTAACATTCCTAAATTACTACTCCTACATAAAATCAAGTTTGTTACAAACCAAACTTCGGCCATACCACCGGGCACACTACAAGAAGGGAAGAAATAAAATAGATTTAGCGAGTCAAACCAAAGATGAAAGTAACTACGAGTTTGTTACAAACCAAAAATAAAGATGTCTTTGGGACACACCCCAACATAAAACCAAGTTTGCATGCCAACAAAGGCATGACGAATTAAAATACAAACCAAATATGAAATATTGTTTATGAGGATCCCCTCATCAAATTAAACCACAAATCAAAGCTGAAATTAACAAAGAGTTTTAAAATTCAACAAAAAGCATTAATCTTCAATACTGTCCACCATAGCCCGAACCATCTCCCGGTGGTGGTGGTGGCATCCGTCGAGGATATTCGGAGCAACCGAAGTGCGCTCCTCCCTGCACACGATCATGTTGTGCCATCCAAGCATTTTGTTGTGCCCTCCAAGCCTGATTTGTCTCAATCTCCGCATCCACGCGGACGGATAAATGTCCAAAATCTTGCCTCATATCTCTAATTTGACTCTCCCACGTAGCTTGACTTTGCTCGACGGATAATAAGCGGCCTCGGCCAAGATTACGCTCGCCAATCCTCCTCCTCCTCCTCCTCCTCCTCCATCATCATCATCATCATCATCATCTCCACCGTGAGGTCTCTAGATGACCCCTCACCCCTCTTTACATTCGACATTTAGTGGTGAGGGTGAATAAGTTAATCTTTGGACCTCCTTTAATGTCCTTGTTCGCTGCTTTGAGGTTAAACCCCGATTTTGTTACCGGTGGATGTGATCAACAATGGAAAAATTATAGTTCGTATTGGCATACCCTTAGCCGTGTTCCATATCTCCTTACTAATTATTTTTCCAAAATCAATTTTTTCGTTGAACTATCATGTGCATTAGAAATGCACGTCTCCAATTAACCTCATTAAAATGAGAGGAGGGGAGGATCCTCTCACAAATAAATCTATGAAGATACTTCATCAGTATCCATGTCTCGAGCCTTAACAACTACCCCCTTCTTCACATTCCTAGGGTCAATTATCCCAAAAGCTCGGAGCTAGCAAATGCAAATTTTCCCTAACATTTTTTCCTATCTTCTCCATCTCTTTGGTGTACTCACACCCATCCTCCTCTGATAATGGAGTCAGCTAACAGTAATGTTGATTAATGGTATTCCTATCATAATTAACCGGAAGCCCCGCACAAAAGACTCTCCCGTATACCCCCGATTCAAAAACATTAGCATAAAATTCTTTGACTAAAAGTGAACTTCCAAAGTTTGGGGGCTTACTCCCCAACTTTCCCCAATTGTAAAGAGTAACAAAACCATCTAAATACAAGTCATTAAAATCAAATTCCCTTTCCGGGTTGAATGGCTTGTTTTCATATAACTCAAAAAATTGTTGAGCTTGAATCCCAAACAAATTTAGCGGACATCATACGGGGGACCGGTAGGGGTTGGAGTGTTGGTGGTAGTGGCTCGTGGTCTTTTAGGAGGCATTGTCAATCAAAACTCAAAGATAAAAAATTGGAAGCTTACTTTTTAATTGGCCGGAAGTTCGCCGGAATGTCGCCGGAATTTCGCCGGAGTCTTTGTGTTGAACAACAAACAAATGACAATCTTCAAAATCCACCTCAAACCTTGAATGTGTGCTTCAAAATGGATGATATATATGATTTTGGGGTTGAAGAAAATTAGATTTGGGGTTGAAGAAGGGATTTGGGGTTGAAGAAGCTTGAAATTGGGGTTTGAAATTTGAAATTTTAGAGAGAGAGAGAAAAGGAGGCGTTGGTGGTGGTAGGGTTATTTGATTGGGAGAGGGGAAGGTTTTGGGAATAAACCGTGCTTTGGGAAATCCGCGTAGAGGGCGATCGCGGCAGGGTCAAGTGAGCGATCGCGCCTTTTCTCTGGAAAAGAGGGCGATCGCTCGTTTATTGGGGTGATCGCTCGGTAATTAAAAATAAATTTATAATTAAAGAATCAGGAATTAGAATTCTGGAGTACATTGGGGCGATCGCCCTCTATAAGGAGCGACCTCCCTCTTGTCCGATCCCTCTTTTTGTCAAATTTCAATCGGTTTTTAACGTTTTTCGTTAGTTTTTAGAATTTCCATCGGTTTTTAACGTTTTCGGTTAGTTTCTAAGAAGTCCAGTTAGTTTTTAAGAATTTCCGAGTCGGTTTTTAACGTTTTGATCGGTTTTCGAAAAATCATTCCATGGCAAGCTTTCATGAAATTAAAATTAACAATAATAAAATAATAAGTTTTATAGAAAATTGACCACATCCCGGTCACGTAGGATACAAGTCAAGGATAATTGGACGGGGTAAATTCATTAGGGGGATGGCGAATCCTACTCCCTCTCCTCGGCATACGACGACCACACTGATATAGATTGTTGAGACGAGGATGAGGATGATCCGTCGGGACTTTTAAAACCGCACTCTAGGCAAAATGGAAACTAGGCCTAAATCCAGGAATCCCGAATGTACGCTCGGGCGTCGATTATAATTGCTAGAAGAAGGGAAGGAGCTACGAGGCGGTTGCGTGAAATCAAGCGATTCATCAATTCGGTAAAAGAATTACCCGGTCTGTGCAGGTGAACTCTGTCGGCGAACTCAAACGATGCATATCACCGTATTGATCCCGCATCTCGGGCTCATCCTGCATTTGTTGGTATCCGCCACGCCTACGAACCCGATTCTCCCTACGTGGCTCGTCTTGACGGTATGATCAACCGTTGGGGGAGCTTGGGCTTGCGATCGTTCTTTGCTCCACTAATATGTGTCGGTGTGTTAGTGACACATTGTTGAGTGTAATTCGCCCATGTCTTCCAAGGATGTGGCATTACGGCGTATAAGTACATCCCTTGGAGACTTTGAATCTGTTGAAAACAATGATGTGCAATTAATTAATACGGAAAAATGATATTGTTTTTTGTAAAATCATTGTATGTAATATATAACTTACCACACCCTCATAATTAGCGAACGTGGCTCGAACCTAGTCCCTCCACATTAGCCGAATTGTGGATGAGCGATCGAGTAATACGCCTATACCATGTCAAATAGGGGTGATGGTAGCTCATATCCACTTCACCAAACTCCCCATCAGCGACATTAAACTCCCGTTCATTCCACCTTGCTATGTCGATCATGTTGTTGCATCCGGTTAACGCTGACCAGGCCTTGCCGACTAATCCGATGCAAGTCAGGCGGGTGTCGCGGTCATCGAGCACACCTTGAACCATCCCAAATTGTCGCATTACGCGATGCGGAAAGTGCCATTCAACCCTCTCAGCGAGATGAGGGCACCTTCGCCCTCCATATAGCTTGGCCTGAAGGCGAAATTCGGAGCGGCACACCGTTGTATGGGCCGCCACACAGCCCGATCATTCTCTAAATATGACAAGTGCGGTCTCGATAGCCTTGCGGGTTATGGGCGATCACGAAGTATACGACAATGGACCCTTCCACCTACATATGAAACAATTGACATAAAAATAATGAGTAAAAAAGCGATATATTACAAAAAACGAGATCGTTTACAAAATGAAGTAATTGAAATATACACCGTAACCCATTTGGTTGCAATCCATTAAGTGTTATTTCTTCATGTCTCCTAGGTTGTGTACACAACAACCTCTCCCAGTGCCCAAAGCTATAAAAAAAATTATCATTACGTACAAAACGGGTTAAGTCCACTAGCATAATGTAATCATATATAATAGGCATACTGTACTGATGGTTAAGAAGCCACCGCACCGCTTTCGAATCGTGTTGAGATGCTACACACATCTCCACCATACGAAGAAGGCCAACGCTCCACTACCCCAATTTGTACAGACCAATATTATTTATATCCCTAAGAAGTGCGAGGTACATCAACTTAACTAGGTTATCGACGAGACGGGCATAATGTATGACCCCAATAATAAGAAAATGTATGCTCGAGTATATGTCTCAATCATATGCTCGGACGCATTATTGGGAAGAGCTGTTCAAAATGAGGGAAGTGTCCTAGAACCCATCTCATTGATATCATTCCACCTCTTTTTGATGTCTGCGGTTGAGGGTGCAACCCCAAATAAATCCTCAACAATCTCGGCCCGTGCAGAAGCACTCCTACTAGTTTCGAACTAGTCACCGCCATTCAGTCTGGGGGAAGACCACCTGACATGCCAATATCCTCTAAGGTGATGGTCATCTCCCTGGAGTAAGTGAAAAGTGTGGGTCTCGACGCCATCTTTCAATCAAAGCCTCAATCAAATGCCAATCATATTGTATATGACCTAATAAATACACTCCATAAAATCCGGTATTTATAAGCTTCTCTTCTATCCTCCAATCAACTCTAGGTGGAAATCTTGGACCACGCTAGGTCTTAAATTGGGTAACTCTTGTCCCTCCCAAATATATTTAGATCTATGTGTATCTGAGAAGTCAATACATGAGGATCGATTGGCGAGGATCAATAAATTGTTGTTGTACATGTTCATTCATACGAAATAAAAAAATTTAATAGTAATTAAATTTAAATGGGACTTAATGTTTAATTCATTGACAATCAAAAATTAAGTACATAAATCATTTTAACAACAAAATATAAAAAATGCACAAATAAAAATTCTTAAAAAATTTATATAGCTAAAATTAACAGCGAAAACAAATTAAAATAAGAAATATAACTAACCATTTTTAAGTACCAAGCTAACACTTTCTCTCACAACTCTTTAAATTTCTTCTCTTCTCCTTAATTCTTTCTTTCTCTATCTCACTCTCTGCACTCCCTCCTTCTTCTTCTTCCTTTCTTAAGACCATTCCATGAACAAAATCAGCAAGGTAATTCAAAATTTGAATCCGGAAATGGCAGCCCCGGATTCAAATTAAAGCAAATCCGGAATTGACAGTGCCGGATTTTGAAGATACGCGTCTAGGGGGCGATCGCCCCTTAAGTAGAGCGATCGCCCTCTCCTGTTTTCAGAATATATTTTTTTATTTGCTTTATTTCTTTTTTGAAAAAAAAAAAAATTAAAATAGAATCCGGAATTGGTACCTCCGGAGTACACTTGAGCGATCGCTCTACTATAGGGCGCGATCGCCCCCTATTTACGGAATTATTATTTTCCAAAATTCAATTTTGAAAAAAAAAAAAAAAATTAAAATAGAATCCGGAATTGGTACCTCCGGAGTACACTTGAGCGATCGCTCTATTTTAGGGCGCGATCGCCCTATTTACGGGAATTATTATTTTCCAAAATTCAATTTTGAAAAACAAAAAAAAAAATAAAAAAAATCAAATCCGGAATTGGTAATTCCGGATTTCATAATCCGGAATTACCAATTCCGGATTTCAAGTCAAAAGTGCTACTTTGGTACTTAAGTTTTTGAAAATGTTATTTTGATATATAAAATTTTAAAAAGCTATATTTTAAAAAAAAAATCGGTTATAACATCTCATTTACGATTTCGGAATCGCTTCAGCTTTGATTTGCTACAACCCTCCAGCCATGAAAATCGAAGTACAAATGTAAAAAGTTCACTACAAAATGTAAAACATTTGTATTTGTTGTAAATGTAAAAACAAACAATTTTTTACATTACGTAGTAAAACTTTTATATGCACTACTTAATGTTTTATATTACATTTTACTACAAGATGTTCTTACGTTTCTTACAAATGTTTTTATTTTGTAGTGAACTTTTTACATTTGTTGTCCGATTTTAATGGTTGTAGGGTAGGGTTGTAGCAACTTTTTGATGGAGCAATCCAAGTCCCTCAATTTACTAATGAAAACCAATGGACATAGTTTTAAGCTTAACACAATTTAATCTTGACAATGTTAGAGATATTATCAGGATTGGGAATTGACAAACCTTGTATATGACATATAAAGATCGTGGGCCACTTCACTTGGCCGGTGGTTTTAAGGTGAAGCCTCGAGCTTTAAGAGACAATAGATTACATTGATAAATTGGATGACGATGAGGATGCAATCTGCTGCAATGATGTCAGAAACACATTTTCCAAAAGAGCAGTGTTAGGGGCACAAAACAAGTTTATAAATTTTGGTCACAAACTTAGTTGACATTAATTGTTGGATACTTAATTAATGAATAGTGGGGCCTACAATCACAACATCCAATCAAACATTGCCTCATCAGTTTGTGTTCAAAATTTTGTGATTTTTGTTGTGTATTACTCATTCCAAATGTAACCATGAACGGAAAAATGAAAATAGGAATTCAAACATGACCGTATAGTGACACGGAAAGGAAAATATTGCGACACTTACCTGTAGAAGATCTCCAATGTTAACCACGATAGCTCCGGGTGTAGGGGGAACATCGACCCAGTGATTTTGATGAAGAATTTGAAGGCCTCCAACATGGTCTTGTAGAAGCACAGTCATGAAGTTATTGTCAGAATGGTTTGTTGACCCCATAGTTACTTCTGGCTGTGGACACTGAGGATAATAATGGCAGATAGCAAACAAGCCCCTCAGCACATCCTATATCTTTGAGGTAATTTCCTTTAAGCCCAAGAGCCTCAGAGAGTAACTCAAGCAAACAGCATCCCAACTTCATTACTTGCTCTGTATACTCCATTAGAGTTTCCCTGCAAGATAATTAATCAAGGACCAGTTTAAGATGACATGTCCTATTTGAAGAGGAGGTGCGGATTAATTTTGGGCCGTCAAATTGAAGAGTAATATCGTCTGAAAACTTTTTTGCAACAAACAAAAAAAAAGGAAACCAACAATCACTTGTCTTCAGAATTTGAATTCAAATATTGCCACATACTTTGAGGTCAATTGTTTTTTTTTTTTTTTTGGCCAACTTTGCGGCTTTTAAATTATACACCATTTTTTCATTTGCGTGTTTAGTCAAACTTTAATCTTATACACTCTCCGTTCCAAAAGGATTGTCTTATTTAACCAGTAGTAGACTATACTAGACTATATTGGAGGTTCCAAGTTAAAACCAATTAAAGCCAAATGGAGTAGTCCCTCAAATCAATCTATATACCATACCAGACCATATTTGGTTATTTTGTAGATCTGGGGATGAATTGTCTAAAGTTATATTCATGTTAATTATATATATAAGAATATGAAATTTGTGTCAAGTGTACCTGCAAAGAGGGGGCAATTCCTCTGGTTTGGGAGGATTAGGAGCCATAAAACAAGTAAATGAATCCCTCCAATTGGCGGCTGGTGCAGAATATAGATCAAAATTGGTGTTATAAATTACCTTTCTCTTTCCACTGTAATCCCGAGAATACCATTGTTTCTTCACCTCAGTATCTTGCTCATTGAATCTGTGAACCCCATCAATCATCTCCTCAAGAACACTAACTGGGATACCATGATTGACCACTTGGAAAAAACCCCACGTCTCAGATGCATCTCCTACTTTCTTAACTATTTCCTTGCGTAGAACTGGATCATTGTCAAGTCCATCAAGCAGGGGCGGATCTTAGTGAGGGGTGGGTAGGGCTCAAGCCCACCCCAGATTTTTAGAAAAAAAAAAAAAATTTTTTTTAATTATACCCACACCACTATTTTTTTTTTATACCCACACACCTACAAGCTAAAACGCAAAACTCGCAAAAGAAGAATTGGAATTTTTGGGTTTCTTGGAAACAGTCACAATCTACTTTACAATTGAAAGGAGCTTCTGATTTTTATTTTTTTTGATTTTTTTTATATGCAAATAATTTTGGTGTGCAATTAGTTGCTTGATGTGAGTCTCTGAATTGATTTTCTACTTAGAAAACACCTTGTGAATTTATCTCATTTTATCTCATTTTTTGATAATGGGGTTCTGTACAAAAAGATATGTAGTTAGCCTGCTGCTTAGATTATTTTAGTCGCACTAAAGTTGTATGTGCGTAATGTGGAAAAAATAGGAAAAAAAAAAAAAAATTTCGGGGCGCTGCCCAAACACATCTGATCAGCGCTGTAGATTTGGAAATCCTGGATCCGCCCCTGCCATCAAGGTCTATGATGGGAAGAGTAAGCTGGGGCTTGCTGGGATTGGATTGTATAACTGAGGTATGATCAGGGGGTTGAATGAAAATTCGTGGAACTTGAGTGATTCCAGCATCAACAAGGCTTTTCACCCCAGCTTTCGTCTCATCAAAGGCCTTTAGTTCGCTTATCCGGTCACAATCCCGATCAGCTGCAGCATCATCGGTGGCCATGTCTACTGTCACCATCTTCTTCTTTAGCTTCAGTGTTTTTAATTATTTGAGCAGAACTTCAAGCTATGGCTTAAATGAGTACTCTCTCAATATCTGAACAAGCAAAAACAAAAATAAAGAGATAGGCATTAATCAATCAGGGGACGGACCCACGCTATAACGAGGGGTTGCGACGGCACCCGCTGAATTTCAAAAAGTAATTTTTTTTTATTTTTTTACCTGATAATATATTTAACAAGGAGCATTTCTTTTAGGGGCCGTTTGGTTCGGTGGAAAAAAAGTGAAGGAATGGAATGGTTAATGGAATGGAATTCATGAAGGAATTGGAATGGAAAAAAACTGGTCGGCCTCCAGTTTGGTTGGCACGGAATGGAATGAAATTGTCGTTGCAATTTGCTTGTAAATCGTATTTGGTTTGAAAATATAAATTATAGGAATGGAATGAAAACATATAAAATGACCCATTTACCCTTTTTTTAAAAAAATATTTTGGGGGGTGTGGGGGTGTAGGTAGGGGTATGCAAAATGAGTAAAAAATATTTTTTTTTTCGTGGGGGGTGGGGGGTGGGGGTAGGGGTGGGGGTGGGGTAGGGGTATGCAAAATGACCCATTTACCCTTTTTAAAAAAAAAAAATATTTTGGGGGGGTGTGGGGGTGTAGGTAGGGGTATGCAAAATGAGTAAAAAATATTTTTTTTCGTGGGGGGTGGGGGTAGGGGGTGGGGGTGGGGTAGGGGGTATGCAAAATGAGTAAAAAATATATTTTTTCGTGGGGGTGGGGGTGGGTAGGGTAGGTAGGGGGTATGCAAAATGAGTAAAAAATTTTTTTTTTTTTCGTGGGGTGGAGTGGGGGGTGGGGGTAGGGGTGGGGTGGGATAGGGGGTGGGGGTAGGGTAGGTAGGGGTATGAAAAATGAGTAAAAAATATTTTTTTCGTGGGGGTGGGGGGTGGGTGGGGGTAGGGGTAGGGGTAGGGCAGGGGATGGATGGGGGGGTAGGGCAGGGGGTATGCAAAAAAAAAATCGTTTGGGGTGGGGTGGGGTGGGTGGGGGGTGCTGGATGGGGGATGGGGTGGGGGGCTGGATGGGGGGAAGGTAGGCAGGGGTATTTTTTTAAAAAAAAAAAATCGTGGGGGTGGGGTGGGGGTAGGGGTGGGGGGTAGGGCAGGGGGTATGCAAAAAAAATTTGTGTGGGCTGGAGGGGGTGGGGTGGGTGGGGGTGGGTGGGTGCTGGATAGGGGGGGGTAGGCAGGGGGTGGGGGTATTTTGGTAAAAAAAAAAAAAAAAAATCATTCCCCTAAGGAATTGACCATTCCTTCCATATTTGGAAGGAATGACCAATTCCTTCATTTGATGGAATTCACCATTTCTTTGCCATGAAAATTATAAACCAAACACTACAAATGAATTGGTCAATGGAATTGACCATTCCAATTTCCCAATGGAATGGCCAAATCACACCAACCAAACGCCCTTAAAGTATTCCTGATAGCTTAGTTTGTCAAGTGGTAAGAATCTTTCCTTTTTGGTGTGGGTTCAATTCCACTAGCTTCAACTTGTTCAAAATTAGTACGTAGTGTCCGCGCGTAATTTTTATTTTTTTTTAATTAAAAAAAATAAATTTTAAGGGCAAAATGGAAAAGAGACAAAATAGTGAGGGCAAAATGGAAATTTTGGCCATTAACACTGTCAAAGAACTGTTCACACCCTTCCCTCATTTATACTATAGATAATTTTAACCTCTAATAAATATTTTTTTTTTCAAATTTTTTGTTGAATTCTTTTGATATCACTTTAATTATATCATATACAAATTTATTTAATATTCAAATTAATTTTATTTATTTTGCCTTGGATTTAAAAAAAAAACATCTTAGTAATATATTTATTTTTAAACATCACTTTAACCGACATTAATATCAATTTTTTTATTTGTTCATGACATAACCTTTCTTTTTCCAAGTAAGCTATTAAAATAACAAGAAAATGGTGAGTTAGAAATTTGTAGATGCTTAAACAGAACTTATGTTTTACAGTTATTCTTTATTTTTATGTTGAATTTGTTGATTTATGAACCATTAATTAAAATTTTTGACTAAGCAATTTTTTTTGACACTCACTAAATATGATTCCTGGGTCCGTCCCTGAGCATATGATGACATGGATCATAGAAGGCCACGTACATGTAGTAGCTTTGAAAAGGACAAACCATAAGGCACCAAAGCTTTGCCTCATTAAGATATCACAGCACACATTTGTAGTTTTGAAAAGGATAAAACAATTGCTAGGCCAAACCTCATCCATAATACAACTTCACCTTATCTATCCTTATATCTATGATAGCCACAGAAAAAAAAAAACACTACATGAACAATAAATGGTCCGTCATGTCCCAAGAAATTAACTTTATTTCATGGCGAGCATACAAACCAGAATGATCCATTTCAAGAATTACAGGTGTATAGATTATGAATGGTATGCCAGGATCCATTTCAAGAGTTAAGTTATGAATAATGTTTAGGCGAGCATACCAACCACAAAGCTCCAAGAAATTGAATTTCTTTCAGACATTTTATCAAACAGCTTGTACCCATCAACAAAAGCGCTAGGTTGAGGGCAACTGAAAGAGAAGCTTTTTTCCACAATAAGGCAGGCCATCAACGATACAATTATTTGTTACTTGGGCCATGAAAGTATAAAATTAAAGCATGATTTCTATTACTACCACATTTGTGTGTCTTCAAGAATTACAAGTGTTTTCGGGCCTATGTATATGCAGTTATAATTTGGGCCGTTTGGTTAATGACATAATTGTTTTTGGCCCCCTTCCTACCTACGGATGCCACCCATTTAATCATTGTGCGATTTGACTGTTGTGTGCATCCGACTATATAGACTCCAACTTTAAAAACCACCAAAGTTAGAAATGATTTAGGGTGAGTTTGGGAGTGCTTTTTTGTGTCTTATAATCACTTTTGAAACTCAAAATCACTTTTAATAGCGTTTGGATAACAATACTGATTATGATTTTAAGCTGTTAAAACGCAAAAAACTGTGTTTTCGTAGAAGCAGCTATGACCCAGCTTTTGCTAAAAGTGATTCTTAGAAGTTGTTATTTGTGTTGTTTTTACAATAATAACCTCTATCTCTTTTATACATTTATTATATCGAGATACATATCATAAAGGTCATTTTTGATATTTATCTTTAATAATCAATTTTGAACATATACTATCCAAACATACTTATAAATTTTAGTATTTATTACAAATAATCGATTTTTCTAAAATCACTTTTGAAAAATTACTTTCAGGAAATCAGAAGCAATGCCAAACTCACCCTTAGGAGTCCAACAATAGTAAAAAAACAAAAATACTAAGATTTGTTGCTGCTAATTGCTAGCTATACTTACATGATTTGTTGCAACATAATATAGATTGGAAAATCAACTAGGATCATATAGCTTGGACACCATCTTCATGACTAAAGGTCTAGATTTTGAACTTCAACAGAGTACAAGTGCCATCAACTCCTTTTGCCTGGAAATATTCCTTTCCCGTGATTTCCCGATACTTGGGAGGGTTCTCTTCCGAAAGCAACTCCTTAATTGGCCCGTACACCCTTGTGGATTGAAGGACACCGGTAGTAAAGAAGCATGCAACTGATACTCTTGGACCAACACGATTCGCTACTACTTTGTGTTCAACACTGACCAATTTGTCATTTGATATCAGCTGCAATTTTTTCAAAGGGAAGCCCATGTTACTTCATGATCGAAAGTATGCTCCTCAATTATATATACTACGCCTGTATGGTCCGGTGGTCTCTAATGTGTGGTCAGTGGGGACCACAACCATTGGCTTTACAGCCAATGGTTGCATCAATAGTTTGTCCATAAAACGGACCGAGTTTTAAGCTCTTTTGGGGTCGGAAGTTACTTAAGTTTTGCTTGGATACTCAATTCCAAGCCTTAGAATAATTTGGATTTAACAAATGAAATATGTGGACTTTAGATTGCTCTTCCACATCTTGTAATGAGATTGCCAAACATACTAGTAGACGAACAAAAAAGCGATATTGACAAAAACAGACTTACCTGCAGAAGATCTCCAATGTTGACCACAAGAGCTCCAGGAGTCGGAGGAACATCAATCCATTGATCTTGATGAAGAACTTGAAGTCCTCCAATATGGTCTTGTAGAAGCACAGTAATGAAGCCATTGTCAGAATGCTTCTTTGTGCCCATAGTTACTTCTGGCTGTGGACACTGAGGATAGTAATGACACATAGCGACAAGCTCCTCAGGACACCCCATTTCTTTCAGGTGATCCGTTTTAAGGCCAAGAGCCTCGGAGAGTAATTCAAGCAGACAACATCCTAGTTTCATTACTTGCTCTGTATACTCTACTAGAATTTCCCTGCATGAAAAAATAAACAACTTTAACATGGTACCCCCTCGTCCAGGATTTGTTTACGCACTTCCTCTATTCCATTACAGAGGTGTGACCTGGATGCAGCCACATCCTCCTGTTTTAAGAGTTGAGCATATTGGACCTTACATGGACCCATCTCAGGCCTAATTAATCTTGAGCTTTGATCTCAAAACATGGGACTGTGATTGCAACTAGGCCGCACGCTATAGCGAAGCAGCAGGAAATATGTCTATTTGTTCTTTTCACCTTTAGAATTGACGAAAATTACTAGTATTTGGAAACTTTATACAACTTGACAAAACTAATCTTCATATTCCAGCCTAGTTTGATATCAAATATTGTCACTAAATTTGAATTTAAATTGTTTGTGCAGCAATTTGGATAGTACCTCCCAACAATACCAATCATGGAAATTACACATTAATGATATTAAAATGAATTTCATTTTTTAATGTATCTACCTGCAAGTAGGGGGCAATTCCTCTGGCTTGGGAGGATTAGGAGCCATGGCACAATAAAAAGAATCCCTCCAGACAGCAGCAGGTGCAGTAAATAGATCAAAATTGCTGTTATACACCACTCTTTTCTTCCCACTATAATCTCGAGTATACCATTCTTTCTTCGCCTCAATATCTTGCTCATTGAATCTACGAACCCCATCAATCATCTCTTCCAAAACACTAACTGGGATGCCATGATTGATCACTTGGAAGAAACCCCATGTCCCCGATGCATCTCCTACTTTGTTGACAATTTTCTTACGTTGACTCGGATCTTTATTGACCCCATCAAGGTCTATGATGGGAAAACTGAGTTGGGGTTTGCTGGGGTTGGATTGTATATTTAATGAATGATCAGGGGGGTGAATGAAAATTTTAGGAACTTGAGTGATTCCTGCATCAACAAGGCCTTTTACTCCTGCTTTTGTATCATCAAATGCTTTCAGCTCACTTTTCCGGTCATAAGTCGTATCAATGGCTATGCCTGATGTTTCCATCTTCTTCTTTTACGAAATAGCTCTCAAGTTTCAAACTATAGTTTCAAATTCGAAATTATATTACTCTCATCCGTCCTATCTAAATAAGTACTCCCTCTCCCTCTGTCCCGCTACAAACCGCACTGGTGGTCAACTGTGCGGGTCATTGACCAATGATTTTATGAATGTCTAGATATCTCTGTGCAATTCTTACGAAATGAAATTTATTTTAAAATGTATAAGCCCACCTTAAATGGGGTTGACCATTGGGCATGGATCAAAGAGAGCCACGTTTGTTCTTCAATGATCTGAGATGTGACAGCCAAAATTTTGTGGTTTAGAACAGAAAAGTTTGGCCAAATATTTCCAAAACACGACTTCTTGACTTTGAAGTTTGAACATTATCTACTTTGGACCTTTTCAACATTCTCAGCCTGTGGAAATTTCATGGAACATGTATTGGAGCAAATTTTCTGTCTCATTTATGGGGTTAATTCCATTGCGCACTCTTAAGTTTGGACAAATATCAATGCCCCTAAGGTTAGGCCTCGTCTCACTTTTTCTCTTCTGTCAACTTTATTTAAACAAAATGATTATATTACCCTTCAATTTTAAGTGACTAATTTGATATACTCCCTCCGTCCCACTTCATTTGAGACCAAAAAAAAGGGCACAGCTATTAAGGAATACTAATAAAATAAAAGAATTGTGTGGTAGAAAATGAAGAGAGAGAATGAGTAGGGTAAATAGTAGTGTTGGTTGAATAAATTAAGTGGTGGAAAATGAAGAGAGAGAATGAGTGGTGGGGTAGAGTGAATATAAAATTATAAATATTTTGCCATTTTGGGAAGTATCAATTGAAGTGGGACGGACCAAAAAGGAAATAAGTATCAATTGAAGTGGGACAGAGGGAGTATACAGTTGCATCGAGAAAATTTAAGGGTAAAATAGTCATTTCATTCTGGAAACGCGACACAAGACCAGCTACTTGGATACTTTGTTGATCTAATGGATGTGAGAGCGGTTCTACCCGTTGAGCCCTGCCACTTTCACATCCATTGCCGAGGCAATTACATCACTCTTACAACACTAATTGGCTGCTCCAGCTGCTCCTGCCAAGATTCAAACTCCCCACACTGAGGATACAGCCCAGCAATGCTGCTTCCTTAACTGCACGGATGTGCCCCGGGTGTCTAATTCTTTGAGAAGTTACTAAACCTCCCTCGTCATACAACAAGTTCTAATTCATACTTAGACTTGCGATGCAATATGGTGAGATATTTACAGTTTTTATGTATTTGTGTTACAAAAATGGCTTAAGTTTAATATCTTTGCAAATGTCCCTCAAAGTGAAATTTGTACATTCATTTAGGAATGGATTTTATTGTTTCATTGAACAAACAGCCTAGCAATGGTACTTTGCATTTGGCAGCAACAACATATGCTTAGTTCACCAAAGTGGCCTTGGCCCAGTGGTATGTTTGAGGGGAATCGAACCGGTGACCTCCCCTTCGGGAAGCCACCAACATACCACTGGGCCAAGGCCACTTTGGTGAACTAAGCATATGTTGTTGCTGCCAAATGCAAAGTACCATTGCTAGGCTGTTTGTTCAATGAAACAATAAAATCCATTCCTAAATGAATGTCCAAATTTCACTTTGAGGGACATTTGCAAAGATATTAAACTTAAGCAATTTTTGTAACACAAATACATAAAAACTGTAAATATCTCACCATATTGCATCGCAAGTCTAAGTATGAATTAGAACTTGTTGTATGACGAGGGAGGTTTAGTAACTTCTCAAAGAATTAGACACTAGACATTCATTTAGTGACCCGGGGGGGAGTAAAACAGAACATGATCAATGTATCAAATACACCGTATTTTGTAGGAGGACTTCTATATTCTGAAGTGCAACAGAGTGGAAGTGCCATCAAGTCCCTTTGCCCGATAGAAATCCACATATTCCTTCACTGTAGTTTCCCGATACTTAGGAGGGTTCTCTTCTGATAGCAACTCCTTAATCGGTCCATACACCTTTGAGGTCGGTATAGGACCTGTACTAAAGAAGCAAGCGGCTGACACTCTTGGACCAACACTGTTCGCTAGCACTCTATGTTCAACACTTACGAACTTGTCATTTGATATCAGCTGCAAGTTTTTCAAAATAAATTGCACGCGTTACCTCATCAGAAAAAATACACTCCCTCTATCTCAAAATGAATATCTATTTTTTTTCAAAAAAAAAGTCTCAAAATGAAAGTCTATTTTTAGAAAAAAAAAATCTATATCTTTCCATATCAAAACAACAGATTAAAATTCACACTCACACTCATGATTAAATTCGGTGAGATTATTAAGGGTTTTTATGTACTTATACTTCTATAAATGCCTATATCCCAAACTCTTAGTTGGATATTTATGAATGTAGTGATTTCGAAAGAACAATATTTTAAATATTTACCTGTAGAAGATCGCCAATGTTGACAACAAGAGCTCCAGGAGTAGGAGGAACATCAATCCACTGATTTTGATGAAGAACTTGGAGGCCTCCAATATGGTCTTGTAGAAGCACAGTAATGAAGTCATTGTCAGAATGCTTGCTTGTGCCCATAGTTAGTTTTGGTTGTGGACACTGTGGGTAGTAATGGCAGAGGGCAGCAAGCCCTTCTGCACATCCCATCTCCTTAAGGTAATCCGCCTTAAGCCCGAGAGCCTCAGAGAATAATTCAAACAAACAACATCCAAATTTCATTACTTGATCTGTATACTCCATTAGAATTTCTCTGCATCAAACATAAAATTTCTCGCTCAGACTTATTTTTACTGTCCACAAAACAAAAACTCAGTGTTTTAGGATTATTAGTAAATGTTATAACATCCCTCCAATTTTTTTTACTTTGATGGATAAATATTGTTTGGAATATATGTGGGGGGCCAGTGGCAGATTTTTCCAATTCAGATAGTCTCTATCACCCAAATTCCAAAAGAGGCAGACTTGGCTAAATCTTGGTTGCACCCTACAGTGGAGAACAGAATTACCACTGCATCAGATGTTGTGGAATTGTGGTCTATCAGTGCAGTTCTAACCCATACTACTTGATCAATGGTGAGACAAGACATACATGCAACAACACATATGAAAGTAATCAATAAGAAAAACAGAACACATGATGTTTGTTAACCCAGTTCGTCACAACGATGACTACCTTTGGAGGCACTACCAAGTCAGGATATCGACTAATATCACAATTTGTGGTGTTATAATATAGCTCATTTTTACAAAAATAAACATAGCCTCCCAATATGAGCACACCCTCTCACACAACCTTAGACATATGTTGGACCATCAATAGAATGCCCCTAAGGGCACCCCACAGGACCGCACTGCCTCTAGCTCTTTGTAGGTCTCACAGATTCTCTCTGTCTCACACAAAATAGCAACAACTAATTTTTCCTTCTAGCACCAACTAGTCTCGCACACAATATTCAAGGCCATCACTTGACTTTTATATAGGAAACGATAAACCTAGCCCTAGGATTACACGAATTTCTGCCCAAGAAAGTATTCTGCCTTCCTTCCAAGCAAGAAATATGCTGCCAAAAGGAAACCGGTAACAATTAGGAAATTGCCAGATTCGCTCCTATGCGTCCTACCCTCTTGCGCGCATAGGTCAAGAATTCCATTCCATGCATAACTGCTCACAGACTGCTACGCGTGCAAGAACTTTGGCCGCATAGGAAGCTCCTATGCGCCTTAGGCTCTTGGGCGGATATGTCACAGATTTGACGTCGAAAAAGATGACTTTTGAGCAATTTTAGCAGCTAATGTACATAACTATCTGAACTTGCCCCCTTATAGACTTACAGTCTTGCAAGTAAGTGATGGATGATATGTGTGTATGGTTAATGTAGTGACTTCCTTGAAAATGGATATAATACATTTAGGGATAAATATTAAAAGGAAACTATACATGAAACTTAATAGATAAGAAAATGAATTTTTCTTAAGAATACCTGCAAGGAGGGGGCAATTCCTCTAGCTTGGGAGGGTTAGGAGTCATAAAACAATAGAATGAATCCCTCCAATTGGCAGCCATTGAAATATAGAGATCAAAATTGCTGAGATACACCGCCCTTGTCTTACCACTCAGATCTCGAGTATACCATTTTTTCTTAACCTCAATATCTTGTTCATTGAATCTGCGAACCCCTTCCATCATATCCTCAAGAACACTAACTTGGATGCCATGATTAACAACTTGGAAGAAACCCCATGTACCTGATGCATCTCGAATTCTTTCGACTATTTCCTTTCGTTGAATTGAGTCTTTGTTGATTCCATCAAGATCTATGATGGGAAAAGTGAGCTGGGGTTTGTTGGGATTGGATTGTATAACTGAGGTATGATCAGGGGGTTGAATGAATATTTGGGGAACTTGAGTGATTCCAGCATCGACGAGGCCTTTTACTCCTGCTTTTGTGTCATCAAACGCTTTTAGTTCGCTTTTCCGGTCATAATTCCGATCAGCCGCAGCCTCATCAATGGTAATCTTCACTGTTACCATCTTCTTCTTCTTCGAGATTTAGAGTTTCTAATAATACTGTTGTCTGACTACCCTATAAAATCTTGATCCTGATCCCATCTGGGTAACTTAAGTTAGGAAATTTATTAACAATGGATGATAGAGGGCCAAATGTGTACCCCACTGACATGTGACAGCCTATTTTAGAAATTTCTAAAAGGACAAAACTTAGTTAGGCCAAACCTCCGCACAACACTGTTTCTTGAATCAAGGAACTGGCATAAGGTCAGTTCTTAAAAACAAAAAAAAAAATGTGACCAGTGGTAAATCTTGATATTGTTAAATCAGAATATCGTCAATTGAAGGACAATATTGGACAACGGTTAGATTTACTAGTCTGGAAACAACCCTAATGCCTCTCCGTGACGGTGAACATTATCAATTTTAGAGACCCTTCCAACATAGTCAATCTTTGGCATTCGCGAGAAAAGTACCTTTTTGGTCCTTAAACTATTTTAATTGGGACATTTTAGTCCTTGAACTATTTTTTAAGCCTTTTTCATCCTTGAACTATTTTAATTGGGACCTTTTAGTCCTTCCGTTAAAACTTTCATCCATCAACCGTTAATTGGGACCTTTTCGTAAAGAATACTTCTCCACATTGAATTCATTCTGAACTTTAGCTAAACCCTACTTAACAAATTAAACAGCAAAATTAACAGTCTACAAAAGAAATCATTCATTCGCAGAATTACGAGAATGTATAAAAATACGTGTAATTCATAAATCATAACCTTAACGAACAGACAGAATCATATAGTTCTAGGTACAAACCAGTTGAAGCTCTCAAGACTGCTCTCGAAGGATCCCCTCCCAAGACCCGAGACGAACGCTGCAAGTCAGCAAATTGGATAGTGGTGCATAGAGCACTAATGGCTATCAAAGATGTGGATGGCATGTTCTCTTCTTTGGATCCTGAGTACTATCATATTCTCATGAAGTACTTGTACAGAGGATTATCAACAGGTGACCGTCCCACATGCGATCAATGTCTAAAGATTCATGAAAAGCTCACACAGAGAGCTGGCTTGGGATGCATACTACGTGCTCTTGCTGACACTGTGAACACAGTCTAATTCCTGCCACTTCCACCCCCTCAAACAATCAATCGATCTTGAAACTCTCTCTCTCTCTCTCTCTCTCTCTCTCTCTCTCTCTCTCTCTCTCTCTCCCCTCTCTTACATGTATGCCCAACGCAGTTCTGTAGATTCTTCGGTTATTAGAAATTTAATTAAAAAAAAAAAAAAAAAAAGACAGAATCATATAAGCCCGAAGAATTAAGGGGATAAAAGTAAGAGAATTAGAAAACTGGATGAATACTAACATTTGTTAGGTGCTGAGCCCTATCTGTGCCCTAGATCTTCAATTGAGCCGAGGCCTCTAGGGATCAAAGAAAAACAATTTGGAGTCTATCAGTATGGAATTGAAATACTAGAAGTCGCTGAATGTAGTGAGAGAAAGAGAGGGGGAGAGAGAGACTGATGAAAGTGGTGAAAGGCTCCGTCGAGCAAGTCGTCGACGGTGTTGAGGAAGAGTTGAGAGAAAATTTTTTACTATTTTTTATTTTTTTTTTTTTGCAACTCATCCGCCCGAAGTGAATATTCAAATTTGCAAATAAAAAAATAGTTTCAAAATGAACGTAGTATTGTTCAATATTTTTACATTTTTGTTTACTCCTCCGTCCCTAAATAAATATTCAAATTTGTAAAAAATAAAATATAGAAATAGTTCCACAATGGAGTTAAGTATCTAAAAGGTCACTGGCCTATAGAACTCTTTACGAAAAGGTCCCAATTAACAGTTAATGGACGAAAGTTTTAACGGAAGGACTGAAAGGTCCCAATTAAAATAGTTCAAGGATGAAAAAGGCTTAAAAAATAGTTCAAGGACTAAAAGGTTCCAAATAAAATAGTTTAAGGATCAAAAAGGTACTTTTCTCTGGCATTCGCATAAAACATGAAAACTAAAAAGTAGTGAATCCCTAACTTTAGTTGCCCAGTATATTGGAGGATTCTTATCATATAGCAACTCCTTAATAGGTTCATAAATCTTACTAGGTAGTTTGTTTGGAGAAAAACAAAACATACAAATAGGACCAATGTATATCATACATCATGTATGTTATACATTGACATGTATAACATACATGAGCATGGAACTTATGACAAACTATGGTCTGTTTTGTCGAGCGTTTTTGTTAAAACGAAGATAAAAAAACTCAGTTTTTTTTATTAAGCGTGTTAGGGCTCGTCTGGTACACAGTTTTATAAATTGAGAGTTTTTAAAATGGAGCTTATTTCTGGACGCTATAATTTTGAGCGGCCAAAATATCCCCAACTTTTTAAAATTCAACCGTCTAAAACTCTTGACTAACACGCTTAATAAAAAAAACTGAGTTTTTTTATCTCCGTTTTAACAAAAACGCTCGACAAGACAGGGCCTTAGTCAAGAGTTTTAGACGGTTGAATTTTAAAAAGTTGGGGATATTTTGGCTGCTCAAAATTATAGCGTCCAGAAATAAGCTCCATTTTAAAAACTCTCCATTTATAAAACTGTGTACCAGACGAGCCCTATATCGGAGTAGAAGCTCTAAGCAACACCCAGCTATCCCATCAAATCAAGACTTTAGAAAAGGTCTTCTTCATCCCAACCATCGCTCCGAAAGAAGAGCAGTTTGGCTTCAAAATAAGCGAGCTCGCTTTCATTCTCTTTCACTCCACCCAACCCTTGACAATTAAAATTAGAATCAACAGGGCCAATATAAGCAAGGTGTTGATTGACACGAGCGCGATCAAGGACATTTTCTACTATCATACTCTAGTAGGAATGAAGATGTCGGAGGCACATCTTACCCCTTACGTCGGACTGCTCGAGGGGTTCACAAACCACACCGTCCATGTCAGAAGGACGATTGATTTTAAGGTGACAATAGGGGGAAATCCGCAACAAAAATGGAAAAGATTACATTCATGATCATTGACTTACAATCCTAGTACAACGCAATACTTGGAGCCACGACACAGGCCACACCGGGAATTGTAGCCTCAATCCCTCACCAAAGAATCAAATTTAATACCCCCAAAAGAGTGGCAGTCATCAAAAACCAGCCAGAAAAATTCCTTAAAACCTTGGAGGAGAAGAGAAAATTGAATAAAATAAGCCTCCAACTCGCAAAATGAGGAAGAATCTAAGCGGAGCAAGAACAAAGTAAAAAGCCCGTAAAGCGAGTTCATAAGAATGCTCTCTTTTTCGCTCCACCAAACTAGAGCTCAGGAAAACTAGAGCTCAAAAGGAAGAGCAGGAAAGCAAAGAGGTTGACTCCCTCCCAGGTTCAAGATCTTCCCTCCCCCAACTATTGTAATCGATTCCCTCCACAACCGGAGATCAACGATCTCCAACCCAACGACGAGCTAGAAGAGGTGGTAATTAACGTTGTTTACCCAGAGCAGAAAGTTAAGGTTAGTTTGGAGATCCACCCAGAAGAGAGAAAAATCTTGATTGAATTTATAAGAAAGAACTGTGATGTTTTTGCATGGAGAGTGGAGGATATGCCAGGGACCTGCGAGTGCGAGGACGTCATAGTCCATAAGCTGAATGGCAGCTCCGCTTTCAAACGCATCCATCAGAAATCAAGATACTTTTCCCCGGAGAAGGAGGTTACGATCAAGGAAGAGGTTGAGAAACTGCTTAAGGCTGGGATAATCAAAGAAATATCATATCTCAAATGGTTGGCCAATGTGGTGATGGTGAAAAAGCCAAACGGAAAATGGAGGATGTGTGTAGACTTCACGGAACTAAACAAAGCTTGCCCCAAAGATTGCTTCCCTCTACCCCGAATTGATAGGCTCGTGGACTCTATAGCTGGACATAGAGTCCTCGCTTAATGCATACTCTGGTTACCATCAGATCAAAATGGATCTCGAAGATTTTGCCTCCGTAGCTTTTATAGCGGTAGGCAAAACTTACTGCTACACAATGATGCCCTTCGGCCTTAAAAACACTGGAGCCACTTAACAGAGAATGGTCAATCTTGTTTTCAATGATCAGCCAGGCAAAAATCATTAGGCCTACATTGATGACATGGTCATCAAGACCAAGGAAAACTCCCACGAGCTCGATGTGGCAGAAACCTTAACCAACTTGCGCCGCAATAGCATGAAACTATCCCCTGAAATGTGCATTTGGGGTAAAAGCGGGCAAGTTCTTAGGAATCATGGTCAATCGGGGTGGAATCGAGGGAAACCCTGGAAAAATCAAAGCGCTACTTGACATGAAACCTCCTGCATGTGTGAAGGACGTGCAAAAATAGATTGGCCGCTTCACCGCACTG
The DNA here is from genome assembly GCA_022495995.1 of Adenophora triphylla var. japonica. Lineage (NCBI taxonomy): Eukaryota > Viridiplantae > Streptophyta > Magnoliopsida > Asterales > Campanulaceae > Adenophora > Adenophora triphylla. The sequence goes on along the minus strand of JAFEMH010003105.1, from coordinate 31,786 downwards.
GGCCGCTTCATTTCTCGGTCTGCAGAGAAATGCCTGCCCTTCTTCAAAAGTTTCAAGGGGGAAGAAAGCAAATGAGTTCGTGTGAAGCGCGGAATGCAACGTGGCTTTTGAAAAAGTCAAGAAATAACTCGGGCAGCCCCCTCTACTCAACAGCCCGGTGTCCGGGGAAGAGCTTTTTCTATTTTTTGTAAGGGAGGAATGTAACTCCCAAAAACCAGTTTATTATGTATCCAAAGCGTTGTCTGCCGTTAAAAGCCGTTATCTCAATATAGAGAAATTAGCTTATGCCTTGCTAGTTGCTGCTCGGAAATTATGAGCTTTTCTGCACATCATATCATTGTATTCACTGACGCACCACTTAAAAAAGTCTTGCATAAACTAGAATGCTCGGGCAGAATGCTAGCATGGTAAATCGAACTCACAGAGTTCCAAATCACCTACTCACCCAGGAGGACCATCAAAGTTCAAGCTTTATCAGACTTTGTGGCAGAAACTTCATTTAAACTTCCGGACAGCGAGCTGGGAAGAAGAAAAAGAGTAGAAACACAAGAAAGTCAAGAACCAGAGGTAACATTGCCCAAAGAGCGGCCAGAAGAAATATGGACCCTGATCGTTGACAAATCTGCGACCAAGGTAGTCGGTGGTGGGGGTATACTCTTGATTTCACCATGCGGAGAAAGGTTTGAGAGGGCATTAAGATTCAAATTTGAGGCCTCAAACAACCAGGCTGAATACGAGGCAATTATTGCAGGCTTGGAGTTAGCCAAGGACATGGGTATACCAAACTTGGAAATACATAGTGACTCTTAGCTTATAGATAATCAAATCAAGGGAGAGTATGACACCATAAGCCCAGTCCTATCAAAATACTGCGACCTGACCAAAACCCTCCTTAAAAACTTTGAATACTATGAATTAAATCAAATAATGAGAGCGGGCAACGTAGAGGCAGCCCTCCTGTCAAGAATCACAGAGCAGGAATTGAGGATCTGAAGGCGGCCTGCCAGATCGAGTTCGTAAAGGCACCGGCCATAGACACCGTCCAAATCAATAACATTGAGGACCAAGAAAGGGATTGGGCGGATGAAATCAAAGATTACATAAAAAAACAAACCCTTCCCGAGAACCAAAGCAAAGCAAGAATCATCAGAAAGGTGTCTGCTAAGTACATGGTCATAGATGGAGTACTATACCGAAGGTCGTTCACCAAACCTCTCCTAAGATGTGTTAAAACTCATATGGTCACAAACCTTCTCTACGAGGCTCGTGAAGGAGTTTGTGGTGGACATCATGAAGCTCGGACTTTGTCAGACAAAATAAAATTTCAAGGTTTCTATTGGCCAACAATGAGGAAAGATGCATAGGAGTATGTTAGGAAATGTGACAAGTGTCAGCGATTTGCGGACGTCCCTAGACTCCCATCTACATGCAGAGCAAACATTGGTAGTACCAACTTGGCGGTTTGATACATGGGGAATTGATTTAATTGGACCCTTTCCTACTGCTAGAGGATGTATAAAACATGTGGTGGTAGTCGTGGATTACTTCACGTAATGGACAAAGCAAAAGTTTTGGCCACCATCTCCGAGGAAAACGTGATAAATTTTGTCAACGATCACATTAGGTGCCGGTTTGGTGTACCACGAATGATAGTCTCGGACAACGACACTCAGTTCGCCACAAAGTTCACAGCGGAGTGTGAAAGGATGAAGGTAGAACACAAGCAGTCCGCTGTAGCTTATCCTCAAGGAAATGGACAGGCAGGGGCAGCAAACTAGCTAATCATTGCAGCCCAAAAGAAAAATCTAGAAGGACGAGGTGGATGATGGTTAGATAAACTTCACAGCGCACTCTGGGTAGTCCACAGCACGATAAGAAAATCTACTGGTGACACTCCTTTTTCCCTCACCTATGGGTTAGAGGCAGTCACCCCAATTGAAGTAGCTCTGCCCTCCTACAGAGTTACCTATTTTGATGAACCAAAAAATAAGGACTCAAGGAGATGCGATCTAGATGATCTCGAAGAGAAACGAACGGGGGCTAAAGAAAAAAAATGGTCAATTATAAGCGAAAGGCCAAAAAGCATCATGATAAGAAGGTCAACAAAAGAAGTTTTTCAGTGGGAGATTGGGTATTACGAAACGTGGAGGTTCAAGGAACCCATCTCGGATTTTAGAAACTCTCTCCAAAGTGGGAGACCCTTACCAAGTCACTCAAGTTATCAAATAGGGAACTTACAAACTACCAACAAAGGAGGGGAAAGCCCTAAAGAATGCAAACAACGATCACCTCAGAAAGTGTTTTTTCTAGATAAGCTATACCAATGTATGTAATCAAATTGTGATGGAATTTATAATCTATTAAAAGAAATGTTTTGTTATATGATTAGTAACTCCAAAAACATAAAGTTATAATACTCATTTCTGGAATTAACAGAATGAATGCCTGTAGGGTAACGCCCAAATCACGGATGCCTGGCAAAATTACTGATGCATGGAGTGTCTTCAGACCGTACTTCGCATGCATATGTATGAGAAACTAGCCTTAGTTATCTCACATTCATGTCGACCCAAGGGTCCAAACTGCGAAAATCACTTTGGTGAAATCTTATGAAAGAAAGCGTTCACAATACGACTCAAAACCAGACTAAAATAAAGTCTATGAGCAAAATATAAAATGTGATCATATTTTATAAGGCTAAACTCCCATATAACTAAACATTGGTTAAATTAGGAGTCAATAAGTCACACGTGGTCTAAAAATGACTAAGGCAGGATAATACTTTCTTGCAAAAATGAGACAACAAAACATATATTTATAACAATCCTTAAAACGGGCTAAAACATGAATAAATAAAGAAAGATGGTATAAATAGATCACAAAATAAGTCTATTACAATGCCTTGAGGGACTGGTTGAACTGTTCGTGAGCATTCTTAAGATCAGACTCCTTCTCACTCAGAGATTGAGAGAGAGTCTTCACTTCCTCCAGAGCCTTCCCAGTGGGCCATTTCTCTCTGTGATAACAGCGGCTTGCTCATCAGTAATCTCCCTCAGACGAAGAGCATCATTAGCTATCTGAAAAAGAGGATCAGTGAGAGAGAAGAGCAGAAACAAAATCACAAGAGAGAGAGAGAGAAAAAAGAAGGGAAAGTGCCTCTGCAACCATCAAACCAATGTTTCCCGTCAAGGCGGAGGGACTAAGATTTGGGAGCACGGTCTTATAGTAATCTGGGCAGTAGAGCTTGTTCAAAAGACCAAGCCCCTCCATTGAATTATTGCCTCTGCGGGCATATAAATCCACACCTTGAACAGGAGGAACATCCCCCAGCTTGTCACTCAGCTCCCACGCCTTTTCTTTGGTCTCTATGTTAACCAATGGGTAGTGAGATGTGCATATCGAACTCGGTCTTATCGGCGAGCTGCTAGGGTTATTCACAGTAATAACCTCAGGGGATTGAACCCCGGGCTGCTTATCCTTACTTTGTCCCTCAGAACTAGAGTGGGACCTTTTCTTCCCCACAACATCCTTGCCAGCTCTGGAAGCCTGACCCAAGGATACTGCGGTCTCCTTATATACCGCGGCCTCTGCCCGTAGGAGCGCGCGGAGGAAGATCCCTAGTTCAAAGAACACCATGACCTATGCCAAAGAAGGTCCAGTAGTCTGGTTGACCGCTGGCAACAAACGTTGGGGTCAGCAACACCCCAGAGATTCCCTTGCCTTGACACATTTCGAAGTGTCATTTGGCCCGCATTGGCGGCCTTAAGCTCAGCAACGACTTCCTTAAGGCCATTGTAGGATCTTCGGAATCTGAGCAAAACTAAAATGGAAGGGTCAGAATCAATTGTAAAGATAGAAAAAATACAAATATATATAGGCAGAAAAGAAAGAAAGCAAAAAAAGACCGATCCAGTCTGGCTCTTCGCAGATCGCGCCCATTCTGTGCCACACTTAGATTTAAAATCGAAAAATTCGTGCACTCTACAGTCCGGGTCGCGAAAGGTAGGCCCCATTTTTACCCTGGACTCCACATTCAGACCCTCTCTTGGGGGAGCTACCCCGGCAAATATAAGCATAGCCTCATCTTCTACTATGGCCGAAACATCAAAGACCGCGGATGCTCCATCATCCGAATATATGCCTAAGTATGTCGCCACCGAGGTCTTAAATTCCAAGGCTTCAGAGAGATAGGATAGCTACTCGCTAAAACTCTAAGAGGCATGACACCCTCCGGCTTAGGAAAGTTCCAGCCAAATCTATTAGCAATCACAAAGATTTGCTTTTGATTCCATTGATCGAACTTGTTGTTCGGGGGAGAAAAGGCTTTGGGAGAATGATCTATGGTCTTAGTCCAAGATTGCATTTGGTAATTTGATTGGTGTTGAAGGTGTATAGCCCGAAAAGGGTAGGTTCATATCCTAGCACTCTGCTCACAACGATAAAGGATACGAGGGCGCGGACAGTGTTGGGAGTCAGGTGCATAGGTAGGAATTTATTAAAGGACAAGAATTCTACAATGAAACGGTCCAGGGGAAACCTAAGACCATTCTCGAACTGAGACCCAAAGAACAGGTGCATAGGTAGGAATTTATTAAAGGACAAGAATTCTACAATGAAACGGTCCAGGGGCAACCTAAGACCATTCTCGAACTGAGACCCAAAGAACACGCACTCCTTATTATTGTCCTGGACATCAAAAACAGTCTCGGGACGAAGGCGGCATTCTGAACAACAACTTCCTGCAGCCCGCGAATAGAATAAGTATTAAGGTCTATATAAAAGGCGGCAGCCAGGTCATCAAATGAAGCCCTGTGGGCTGTAGTCTTCTTTCTATGAGGGGGGAAGGTAGGCGCGACCCCTTAGGTAGAGGAACCACGATAATTTTGCTCGCGAGCAGAGGTGGTCCCTCCGTGGCCTCCGAAAAGGCATTCACGATCTCAACTTCTCTATGGGCAATATCAATGGCCATCCGGTCTAAGGCCTCCCTACCATCCAACGCGTCAATGTGAGCCCTCCTAACCAATTATTTAGCACTCTAGGCCTGATCACGATCGGGGGGAAACCTACAGAGAACACCCATGACAAAGTTTCTCAACCGCTGCATATCTCCAATAGTTTGTATATCACCATTCATATAATCCCTCCTTTTGGCCTCCCACAACCAGAGTGGGACCCAATTTCCCCAATCATACTTCATAGAGAAATACCTAAAGGATTCTAGGGTTAGCTTAACCCACATCCTGTCGGTAACCATACGGTAAATTTCACCAGAGGTCCTATCCACGGCAAAGGTGCCAGGGATAATCCCATTACCAAGATCTAGAGGATGCTCGAGGTTACCAGCCATGGATAAATATTGAAAAGGAGAGGAAGAAATAGAGGAACCAATAAAAAAGGAGTAACTACATGAGAAGGATTACAAAGGAAAAAGCTTATGGAAACAAGGAAAATTTTCTCTCTCTAAGACTCATATTGAAGGCAAGGGGTGATAAAAGATTATGAAGGAGAGAGGATTTCCTATTTATAGGCCCAGGACGGTTCGGGTTAACCCGTATTAATTAGCCACCCGACCAAATTCCCTCGTTTACTGAACAGGCATAATTTTAAAATTTGAATTTATGGCGGTCGGCATTTATGGCGTCTTCTAAGATTAACGAAATATCTCGTTCGTACCTGACACGCGCTGACGGTTTGGCAGCTCTGGGTGATGCAGAGCAACAGGCAGTCAAACAGGGCCAAGAAAGCAACAGATCAAGGGGCTGCGATCCAGGCGGGCGCCCCATGGAAGGCCAGGCGGGCGCCTCACTTGAAGAAATCCAAGGCCAATCATCTGTACTCGAGGCTGGCGCCTCAAACTAGGTGGAGCGGGCGCCTCAGTTACGGGGGAGCGCTGCTGGTGTTTCTTTCTGATACGTTTACTGATGTTTTAAAGACAATTAAGCGGGGTAGTTTAGTCCTTTCTAGTCTAATACGTTTTTAGGGTTTTCTTAGAGTATTTAAACATGTTTTAGAGTTTAAACAACTAAGTTTTTGGATTTATGAATTGAATTAAAGGACAAGAACGGCTGTGCCTTCTTTGTTAACGAATCTTGTTGATTTTTCGTTCGGTTCATCTCATAACCTCTGTTCTTTACATCACTGGGGCTCACTCATCCTTATCAAGGAAGCTTCCCTAAGCTTACACCAACTTTCACCAACACAACACATGTGCAATGCCACGTGCCCCAAGCAGGGAGTCTACGCCAAAAAAGTGGCAAATCTTCACAACACTTTTGCCCGCGACATTAATACAGTTCGCAGACCGAGCTCCACATATAGCTTCTCGCCCAGACCATAAATGATCCAGTGCTCGAAGCAAGGGGTCACTGATGAGCTCGGACCCTGTAGACCGGGCTCATGATTGTTCTGGTCCAAACCCAACTAAATGATGTGACACTTCAAATTGAGTTACCCTTGGTTCGTGCTGTACCACGGTCTCATCCAGACTCCCGGTTCCTAAATTTTGTAGATAACGATTGCGTACGAGCTCTGATACTAGCTGACAAGCATGTCCCTGTCGCATTAAATGGAGGCTTAGGCGACCATCATGCGCGTCGTGGCACCGAAGCAACTATCACCTGCCCGTCTGTCCTTCGTCCTTTCAACGACATCCTCTATATTAGCGGTGCCCTTTATTTTACTTACCAACTAGGGCTCGCCACGTGTCCTATGTCAAGACAAATGTGCTCAACGGTTGAGATCTTACCCAACAGATCTCTCTCTACACTATAAATACTCTCCCTTATCCACTAGGGCAAGGAAAGTCACATTATCTAACCTTAGCACACACACATGCTAAAACATTTCAAGTCTTATTCTCAGTTCATATTCCACATATATCTTACTATCACACCCGAGGGCCTAAGCCGAAATCAATAGCGACTTGATCTCTAACGGTGCCTCATTGTTTGTGTTGTGATCTAAGTACAAGATTACTCAATGCCAGTTGTTCCTTAGTGAGACCCAAAATTTTGTGGCGTCATCAATTATATTTGAAATTTTGTTGCTCTTGATCAGGAGCATATTTGAAATTTTTTAAGGGCATATTTGAAACTAGACATGAAATTTTTATACTACCTCTGTCCCAAAATAAATGATCAAATATTTTCAAATTTGTTACTGATCAAGAGCATATTTGAAGAAAAAAAAATTGGTTATTTATTTTGGGACGAAGGGAACTAACGGAGTAACAGATAAGAGAAAAGGATTTTTCTTAAGAGTACCTACAAGGAGGGGGCAATTCCTCTAGCTTGGGGGGATTATGAGCCATAAAACAATATAATGAATCCCTCCAATTTGCAGACATTGTAAAAATCAAAATTGCGGACATACACCGCCCTTTTCTTATTGCTCATATCTCAAGTATACCATTATTTTCTTCACCTCCCTATCTTGCTCACTGAATCTACGAACCCCGTCAATCATCTCCTCAAGAACATTAACCGGGATGCCATGATTGACCACTTAGAAGAAATCCCATGTCCCGGAAGCATCTCGAATTCCTTCAACATAATTCTACTGTTTTTGAATAAAACATTAAGATTACACTACTATCAAAAGAATTGTTAAAAAATCAAATAAAAGTTTCCATATCACTATTTTTGAATAATTAATTTTTTTAATAAAACAGTGAAATCATTTTGCTACCATGTTTGTGTCATCAAATTTTTTTTAACTGCTATGAAAGAGCTTCTGCTCAAGTGGTATTCGGTAATCCATGAGATATGAGAGGCTTCTGATACACTAATCCTAGAAAGCCAGCAAAATCCAATCCGTTTTCAAATAAAAGTTTAATTTTGTTAGTAACAAAGGTATGACAAGAATGTGTAACCAATCGGCTATAATTCAATAATTTGTGTCGTGAACTATCTTTTTTTTTTAATTTATGATTCAGTTATTTGATAACGATGTGTGGACTTTGGATTAGGTAAAGTCTGGTGAGAAATTCTTTGTTTCAGTTATTGTAAGTTCTTGCTGCAGTTAAAACTGAAGGAATTTATTCCGTGCCCTTTTATTAATAATCAACGCCTATATATACAGCCTTTGGAGGAGGAGTTACCTAATTACATTATAACTATTCTAGGCTATTATTTAGGAAGATAATTACAAAGATTAGGAAGATAATTACAAAGATATACAAGATGTACAGAATATATTAGCTAATATATTCTAACACTCCCCCACAGTCGAAGCGGGAGGTAAACGAACACCGAGACTGTCACGAAAATCTTCAAATAAAATCTGTGGCAAACCTTTCGTGAAAATGTCGGCAATTTGGTGACGAGAGGGAACATGAAGAACCCGAACTTCACCACGAGCAACCTTGTCACGGACAAAATGAATGTCCATTTCAATATGCTTGGTGCGTTGATGTTGCACCGGATTGCCCGATAAATAGACTGCGCTTACGTTGTCACAATACACCAAGGTAGCGAGATGAATGGGACACCGTAGCTCTAATAATAAATTACGGAGCCAACACGACTCGGAAACAACATTAGCAACACCTCTATATTCTGCCTCCGCACTAGATCGAGAGATGATAGCCTGTCGTTTGGATGACCAAGAAATGAGATTGTCCCCCAAGAAAACACAATAACCCGAAGTCGACCGACGAGTGTCCGGGCACCCACCCCAATCTGCGTCAGTGTAGGAGACGAGGGTAGTAGTAGAGGACGGAAAAATATAGAGACCACGATGAAGAGTACCCTGAACATACCGAATAATACGTTTCAACGCGTGCATGTGCTCATCTCTTGGTGCATGCATAAATAGACACACTTGTTGAACAGCATAAGAGATGTCAGGGCGAGTAAATGTCAAGTACTGCAAGGCACCTGCCAAACTCCGATAAAGTGACGGGTCTGTGTAAGGAGGACCAACTGAAGCACTCAGCTTTGGTTTTGTATCCACAGGTGTGAGGGCCGGTTTGCAGGAAGACATACCCGCGCGTTCCACAATCTCCGTGGCATACTTGGACTGAGAAAGAAACAAACCTCCATTGCTTCTAGAAACGGCAATACCCAGGAAGTAATGAAGATCACCAAGATCCTTCATTGCAAACTCCGAACTAAGCTGAGAAATAAAGGACCGCTTGAGAGTATCGGAGGAAGCAGTCAGAATTATATCGTCAACATAAACCAACAAGTATGCAAGATCGGAGCCACGATGGTAAACAAACAAAGAGTTGTCAGATTTGCTTTGTTGGAACCCAAGAGTAGTCACAAAATCAACAAACCTACGATACCAAGCCCGTGGTGCCTGTTTCAAGCCGTAGAGCGATTTCTTGAGCAAGCAAACATGATCAGGAAATTGCTTGCTGCGAAAACCAAATGGTTGGTACATGTAGACAGTCTCATTAAGCTCACCATGCAAGAAGACGTTTTTCACATCTAGTTGGTTAATAGACCATCGTCGTGAAATAGCAAGGCTAAGAACTGTCCGGATGGTTGCTGGTTTAACCACTGGGCTAAACGTTTTCCCACAGACAATACCCACCCGCTGAGTTTTACCATCACAAACTAGGCGGGCTTTGTGCCTCTCAAATGACCCGTCAGACCTGTCTTTACGAGAGAAAATCCACATAGAGCGAATAACGTTAGCATCAGGTGGGCGGGGCACTAACGCCCACGTCTTATTATCAATAAGAGCAGTATACTCATCATTCATGGCCAATTTCCAGTTAGAATCATTTATAGCTGACACAGGATCCCGGGGAATGGGTGATTTAATGACAGCAGTATGTAAGTTAAAAGGAATTTTTGGCTTAACAATTCCAGTCCTACTTCGAGTAACAGGACAGAATAAGGAGTATTCTGTTGTGAGGGCAGCACAGAAGGGAGAGGAGAAGGCGGGAGTTGGCTGTCCAAATTGTTATGTAGAGACGACTGAATGAGGCCAGGAGAAGAAGGGGCCAGCGATGGACCATCAGGGACAGAAGGCGCATCAGCTGCTGATGGAGTGGCCAAGCCATGGTCTTGACGCAGGCCACCAGCAGGGACAGAGGGCGCATCAGATTGTGTAGTCCAATGGGCAATAGTATATGGTGAAATGTTATCATCAAGGAATTTATAAGCCGAGGGGGCGAAGGAATGCAAGGATGCAAACGGAAAACGAGTCTCATCAAACAAGACATGACGGTTAATCAAAATTCGTTTAGATGATAGGTCATAACACTTATACCCTCGGTGATTATCCGGGTAACCCAAAAACACACATGGAGTAGAACGAGCCTGAAGCTTATTTATTGTGGTATCCGGAAGAAGTGGGTAGCATAAGCAACCGAAAACGCGAAGATGAGAATAAGTTGGATTACGCATGTATAGAATCTTGAGAGGAGAATTATAAGACAAAGATTGGTTTGGGGTAATATTTAGTAAATATGTGGCCATGGAGACTGCATGATGCCAAAAAGAGGGTGGAAGAGAGGCATGAGTCAAAAGAGTGCGCACAATATTATTGATGGTCCGAATTTTCCGTTCGGCCGTGCCATTTTGTGAGGAAGTGTAAGGACACGAAAGACGAAAGGAGAGACCATGCATTTTGCAAAAATCCCAAAACTGAGAGTTGTCAAATTCCCGACCATTATCACATTGGAAAGTTTTAATTTCTCTTTCGAATTGAGTGCAAATATACGTACGAAAGGTGAGAAAGGTAGAAAAAACTTCCGATTTATGAGCTAAAGGATATACCCACAAAAATTTAGAAAAATCATCCAGAAAAAAGACATAATACCGATGACCGGAAGAACTTAAAACCGGAGATGTCCAAACGTCACTATGAATAATATCAAATGGTAATAAAGTACGGGAACTAGAAGCAACAAAAGGAAGTCGAACATGCTTCCCCAAAGAACAAGAATGACAAAACATTCAATTTATTTGACCTATTACAATCAATAAAATTGTTTTTCCTAAGGGTGTCTATGATTGGAGCGCCAGGGTGACCCAACCGCTCATGCCACAGCACCGGAGACAAGGAAATAAAAGAAGACGGTAGCGAAGCAACGGAACTGCAGAAAGAATTGGTGATGGGATATAGATCGCCTCGGCTCTCACATCTCATTAGACGCTTCCCCGTCAGCAAATCCTTCACAGAAAACCCAAGAGAGTCAAACTCAACTGAAACGGAATTATCAGAAGTAAACTTACGAACAGAGACCAAGTTTTTGATGAGTTTGGGTGCATGAAGAACATTTTTGAGTGTGAGTGGGGGGTGAGGGGGATCTAACTTAGAGTGCCCATAACCACTAACTGGAATTGAATTGCCATTACCAACAGTTATACCAAGAGTATTGCTCATATTGAAATAAGGCGCGAGGTTACCTGACGAGGAGGTCATGTGATTTGTCGCACCCGTATCCATGAACCAATTCGGGGCCCGTGGAGTAAGACCAAGAGTATGCATAGCCGCCTCTACGTCTGTTGGAGAAGAGGCCGAAGCAGTATAAGCATGTGGTGGCCTTGGGCCGAGAATTCCAGAAGGTTGCCGAGGAGAGGGGAAGGCAGGCTTCGGCCAATTGCTTTGAGCTGCTGGGTAAGGACAAGGGGGGACTGCCCACGGCCAATAACCACCTCCCCACTACATTGCCACCGCCGAGGATGATCTCGGCGTAAAACAGTGAGTCCCTCCACGACCTTTATTACCACCTTTCCCATTATGTTTACCGCCTCCGGTACCCGGATTCTTCTTCCCATTATTCTTAGCCTGACCACGTTGACTGCCCTGTGGATTTGGTGGGACTGCCGAAGGGGAATACGCTTGCGGAATAGAGCCATCAGCCTTTGCCACCATACAGGCGGCCATAGCGCTCTTCTTTGCGATCCCGCTTCCTCGAGAGTCAACATAGAACGTGCTTGATAAAATTGCGGAAGAGGAGAAGTTTGGCGAATCATAGTACCAACCCCATTATATGCCTCAGTGAGTCCCGACACCATCTGAAGAACCAACCGATCATTAGAAACAGGAGCACCGACATTCTTCAGTTGATCGGCCAATTGTTTGAGATGTTGGCAATACGATGAGGCCGATGAGAAAGACTCCATGAGAGTATGAGAAAATTCCTATTCAATGGTCACAGCCCGCAAATTCTTGTTATCGAAGAAGATATCGCGAAGCCGATCCCATGTAGCCATAGCCGTGCTATCTACCTCCATAACTGTGTTGAGAAGATCCGTAGAGATTGTAGTGTAGATCCACCCCAGGACGGTGGCATCCAAGGTATCCCACAGCTCTATTTCTTCCTCAGTAGTGGGTTTAGCTTTCGCCTTCTCTGGTGGAATAATATGGTGAAGAACCCTAACGGCACGAGTATGGAATTTGAACAATTCTGCCCATGTCGCATACTGACCACCCTCCAACTCCAAGGTAATTCCCACATGATTCTTGATGTTGGAAACGGCAAGGGCTGGATGAAAGGAGAACTTCGAAGAAGTAGACATGGAAAGATAGACATGAAGAAAGAAGAAGAACAGTGGCGGAAAGAATCACAAGACTTAGGCGCAGCGGAAGAGGATTGAACCAAGGTCTCGTGATACCATGAAGGAATTTATTCCGTGCCCTTTTATTAATAATCAACGCCTATATATACAGCCTTTGGAGGAGGAGTTACCTAATTACATTATAACTATTCTAGGCTATTATTTAGGAAGATAATTACAAAGATTAGGAAGATAATTACAAAGATATACAAGATGTACAGAATATATTAGCTAATATATTCTAACATCAACAACTTACCTTAACTGAAACAAAGAATCTCTCAACTTTCAAATACTCGATTACAAAACTAACTGGGATTTATGTCATGGTTTCTTCCCTCTGATCTAGCCTTTCCAGAATACTCGAAACTCAGTAGTTTTAGTTTTGCTGCTATTTCATTATTACGAAGATGGTATTTGATTTATTCTCAGCCTTGAAAACTCGCTTCAAACAAATGACTTATACTCTTATATAATCTTTAGATTCAGGTAAGACAATATGAATAATAAGAGACAGATACTTTGTCCTTTGAATCATAAACAACATTCTTTATTCTTGCTTCTATAAGCTCGTAAGTCATAACGTAGAGCTGATAAATGATTTACATTATGAGGTTTAGAGCTTAAAATGATCCAAAGCAGAAGTTCCATCAAGTCCTTTCCCATTGTAGTAAAGTGTGTAGTCTTTGACCGTTGTTGCCCTATACTTTGGGGGATTCTCATCTGACAGTAACTCTTTAATAGGTTCATAAACCTTAGACGATGGCGAAAATTGAGTTGTAAAGAAACAAGCAACTGATACTCTTGGACCAACTTTGTTCGCCAATACTCTATGTTCAACACTTTTGAACTTATCATTGGATATAAGCTGAAAACCAAATGCATCAGAAAGAAAATTGCTTCTAGTATTACTCCCTCCGTCCCAACGTTTTTAAGGAAGATACTTAACTAGTTTATACATTGCTTGTACAATGGTAAAATTTCTCTAAAACTGTTTATGTATTTTGAAATAATACATTTATTTTGGGACGGACTAAAAAGTAAAGTGCAACCATTATTATGAGACGGAGGGAGTTAAATGTTAGACTTTCAAACATGGATGGTAAACGAAGTATCGACTCTAAATAAGATCAATGGTTGAGAGACATGCCTGTAGAAGATCTCCAACATTGATCACAAGAGCACCAGGAAGAGGGGGAACATCAATCCACTGGTTCTGATGAAGAACTTGGAGGCCTTTTATGTGATCTTGTAAAAGAACAGTGAAAAAGTCAACATCCGCATGCTTGGCAGTGCCTAATGTAAGTTCCGGCTGTGGACACGCCGGATAATAGTGCAGCAGCATCGCAAGTCCATCAGCACAACCCATGTCTTGAAGATGGTTTGGATGGAGGCCCAAAGCCTCTGACAATATTTGAAACAACAACTGACCCAGTTTTATTACGTGCTCAAAGTATGACATCATAATATCTCTGCAGAAATATTGGGAACCTACTTAGAATATTATAATGTGCACATATGAAGGGATCTGGGGCTTGTGAAATTCAATTGTACACAGAAGTTCGACTTTTATAGTATATAGGTAACATTTAGTATAACATGAGTTAAGTTACTAGAATGAGTTCATATAATAGTAAATGAGTTACATTCTATAGTAATGATTTCGAACTTCAATTCGACTATACAAGCCCCAAATCCTATTTGAATTCATGCATAAATAGAACCATTTGCATTTATGGCTTTATACGAACACCGACATATGGTCAAATCCCATCATAATAAAGTGAGAAAAGAATTTTGGTGAAGATGACGACATACCTGCAGGCCTCTGGCAAATCATCTGGGCATGGAGGGTTAGGAGCCATAAGACAATAAGCAGTATCCCTCCAATTAGCAACTGGTGCTCTAAACAAATCAAAGTTGCTATTATACACAAATCGCTTAGAGTTATCTCGAGTATACCATTCTTTAGTCACCTCCGGTTCCTGTTCATAAAATCTGATAACTCCGTCCAACATTTCCTTCAAAATACTAGCCGGGATTCCATGATTGATCACTTGGAAGAACCCCAGGGACTCTGATCCTTCACGAACCTTTTCAACAATATCCTGGCGATGGATCGATTCTTTTTGAAGTAAATCAAGATCTATGATCGAAATAGTGAACTGGGTTTTTGTGGTATTTGATATGTCGCCGGAGTTTTCTTCAGGTGGTTGAATGAATATACGGGGGACATGGGTGATTCCGGCATCAACAAGTCCTTTGACACCAGTTTTTGTTTCGTCAAAAGATTTCAGTTCACTTTTACGATCATAATTTGGATCCGTTATACTTGCAGTTGCATCTTTGACTTGAGGTAGGCTCATAATCAATCACTATTGGTAAAGTAGAACTATAGGAGAAGTTTGGCAGTTTAGGATAGAGAAAAGAAAGAGGAACAAATCTGTTTGGTGAGCTGTGTTACCGGACTCTTCAAATATGTTGAAGTATCCGTGTTCGACACGTATTATGTTTGATAAGACACTCTGACACTTGTATTTTCATTCGGATACAACAAGCAAAATTAAAAAGAAAAAAAGGAGTGAGTTGACTTCATTTATAAAAATTTTACAAATTTTAATGTTGTTTTACTTAATTATACATTATATCTTAGCAAAAAAAAGAGTGAGTTGACTTCATTTATAAGTAAAGTATATAAATAGACTCAATATATTTTGTTATTAACGTATCCCCGTACCCGTATCCTAATTTTAGGACAGTGTCCCCGTGTCCAATTTTTTGAGGAAAAGTGAATCCAACACTAAGATCCGTATCCGTATCGGATACCCAATCCCGAGTCTAGGTAACATAGTTGGTGAGTTGAAAATCATACTCTCTCCGCCCACAAATGTATGCATTTTTTGTGGTAGTGCGAGAATTAAGGTAAAAAGTAATAAAGGTGAAGTGTTGTGAGTGTAAAAGTAAAACAGGAGAGAGAATGAGTGAAAAAAATAGTAAATTTGAAAAATATTGTGAGTAGAGAAAAATGGCTCTCAGAAAAGTATAAATATGCAAGTTCATCTACGCAACTTGAAATATAAGACAAATTTGTCGTTGACCAGTTTTGCTCTAAGAAAAAGACAATCTTCTCTTTTTAACTATTCTTGTATCTCTATTTGAAAAGAGTATTTTTATTTGTAGAATAAAAATTCTATTTGTACAATATTTTTATTTGTACAATAAAAAATTTATTTGTACAATATTTTCTAGATAAAAGTGATTTATTAATATACAAAATCAAAAATATACTCTCAAAAAAAAAAGGGAGTAACATCTGGCTGTCAAATGATTATTACCCTACTCTATGTTTTATTCTTTAATGTTTTCTTAGTTCCCCAATTCAAGGTTTTTTTTGTTTTACATTAATTTTAATAAAAAACTATACAATAAATAAGTTAGAAACATACTCTCTTCATTTCTGTTTAAAATTATATTTTCCTTTTCTATCTATCTTTCGATTTAAGGTTTTAGTTGTTTTATTATATAAATAACAAATTATGAATAGTTTTTTTTTTTAATTTGTCCTCATAAAATTTATATAATTATTCTATGTTTGTTTCGTGTAAAACGATTTCTCGTAAATGTTTTTCGAAAAATGAAAATATTTTTCAGAAAATGGCATAAACATATTTTCGTATGTTTGGTAAATCTAACTAAAATATTTTTCGAAAAATATTTTCATGTGTTTGATAAATTAAAGAAAAATATTTTTCGGTTAAAACAAAATCTGAGATAAATTGTAAAAGATAAAGTGGGATAGAGTGATGGAGGTGTGGGTTGATAGGGTAGGGGTGGGGATCAGTTGGGGTGAGGTGGGTGGGTGTGGGGTAGGGTTGGATAGGGGTAGAGTAGGGTGACAAGGAAAATGTAAAGGGTAAGATGGTGATAAAATAGGGTGGTGATAGTGTAGGGTGTGGGTGTGGGTGTGGGGTAGAGTCGATAGCCGAGAGTGGGGTGGAGATAGGGTAGGTAGCCGAGAGTGGGGGGAGTGGGGTCATGGGTAGGAAAGTTGTTAAAAATAATGTATAATTTAATTATGAGTAAAATAAAAAGTTTGATCGTGGGAGGAGGGTTCGTGGTGGGTGGGTGGGTGGGTGTGTGGGTGAGGGTGGGGGGTTAGTGAGGGAAGTAAGAGTTGTTAAAAAATAATTTTAATATAAGTAAAAAAAAAAATTGATTGGGGATGGAGGAATTGTTAAAAAATAATTTTAAAATGAATAAAAAAAATTTGATCTCGGGTGGTGGTGGAGGTGGGGAGTTGTTAAAAAAAAATTTAAATGAGTAAAAAAATTATATTTTTTTTTTGATGGAGGGGGGGTTGGAGAGTTGTAAAAAGGAATTTTAATACAAGTATTATTTTTACGAGAGGGTTGGGGTAGGGGGTTGGGCAGGGGTGGTTGATGGGGTAGGTAACGTGGAGGTGTATGAAAAATATTTTTCAAAAAATATTTTCTCCATTTTTCGGTGCTTACCAAATATCAAAAAAATGAGAAAAAAATATTTTTTGCTAAAAACATTTTCCTCCAAACAAACGGAGCCTTACAAAAATAAATGTTATTTATCTACCCTCTACTTTTCACCCGTTCATTTTATAAATAGTATTTAGATAATTATTTCCTCAACTCATTATTATGGTTGATCCATTTTAATTTTAATTTTTTAATAAGCGTAGAAAGTCAAGTTAAGAAATTAAATCGACGAAAAAAATACCATTATTAATTATCCCTCATATATCATACCAGGCACACTATAAAACAATCATTATACTCCTATAACATATTCTAATATTTGAGTAAATGAGAATTTTAACTACTTTTAACTTAAAAACACTTATTATCATTATTAATTATATCTAAAATATATAAGAATTTTAAATAATTTTATCTTAAAAATACTAATTAATTTGAATCAAAATTTTGATTCATTGATAATATTTTGAAAAAAAAGGTAACTAAACAACTAAAAAAATAAAAAAAATAAAAACAATTATTAATTATCTCTCGTATATTGGTTCACATAATAAAACAATCTCAATAAAATATAACAAATTCTAATATTAGAGTAAATGAAATTTTTTAATGTTTTTAACTAATTACCATTATTAACTCATATACCAGTTCACACATTAGAACAATCATTATATAATATAACAAGTTCTAATATTAGTGTAAATGAGAAATTTAAATGCTTTGAACTTAAAAATAATAATTATTTTGAATCAAAATTTCGACACAATGATAATTATTTTAAACCAAAAAGTAACTATCTCTTTCCCCATTTGAAGGTTAACCGTTTGAATTGGACACAAAAATGGATATGGTTATATACAGAGAATCTTATATACAGGGAACGAAATATTTCAATGTTGTCCTTGCCTGTCTCTTGTAAGTATACACGAGATTGTGAATGTGTGCCCAAATTTTGTGTTTGTTGGATTCACGCGAGTTTGAAGACATCCGGTTTAATTTGAAAAACGGAGTCGCCACGCCATTTTGATTACCTCAAAACTTTGAAAAAAGGTTTTATGGGTTCGGAGGTTAAGTTACCCATTGGGAAGAACGGATCGTCGTTCACCCAAGGTGCCTTCACTACCAGAAACAGGTCATTTAGCGACGGAATTATCAGCGACGGACAGATTCCGTCGCTAAATAGCGGCGGAATATAGGCTTTAGCGTCGGAATATTTTTGGCGTCAAATTTAGCGACGAAATTTAATTCCGCCGCTAAATTCCGCCGCTAAAACGAATATTCCTCGAATATTCGTTTATTTCCGCCGCTAATTTGGCGGTTGATTTACCGACGGAATATTCCGCCGCTAAATCTTTATCAGCGACGGAAATATTCCGCCGGTGAAAATATATCATTTTTTTATTTTTTTATTTATCAGCGTCGGAAATATTCCGACGGTGAAATTAAAATATTTTTTATTACACCGACGGAATATTTCCGACGCTAAATAATTAATTTTTTTTAATTTATTAGCGTCGGAAAAATTCCGACGGTGAAATTAAATGTTTTTTTTTTTATTAAACACCGACGGAATATTTCCGCCGCTGATAATTTAATATTTTTTTATTTATCAGCGACGGAAATATTCCGTTGCTGATAATAAAACGTAATTTTTGTTTATTTTTAGAACTAATTAACAAAATAACAAACTAAAAAACATTAAAATATCATAAATATTTATGATATTTTTGAAAAAATAAATAAATCATAAATATTTATTAATTTTAATTTTATAATGCCATTATTTTTATTTATATAAAATATGAAAGTTATTTTAAATTACTCTCAAAAAAATAAATATGAGTCAATAAATATTATTTTTGAAAAAATAAATAAATTGTAAACCCTAAACCTAATACCCTATATAATATACACTATACCCTACACCATATACACTATACTCTATACCCTATACCCTATACCCTATACCCTATACCCTACACCCTATACCCTATACCCTATACCATATACCCTATCAATGACAAGGACCGCTGCCCACAATGCAAGGGCGAAAAGGTTGTACAGGGAAGAAAGGTCTTGGAAGTGGTTGTGGAGAAGGGTACTGAAAATGGACAGATAGAAAATTACATTCTCAGGGAGAAGCTGATGAAGCTCGACACTCTTCTTTGGAGACATAGTCTTTGTACTACAACGTAAAGAGCACCCAAAGTTCAAGCGAAAGGGTGATGACATATTTAATTTGTTGAGCACGCGTTGACCCCATGCGAGGCATTATGTGGCTTCCAATTTATCTTGACTCATCTAGATAACAGGCTCCTCATCAAATCCCAACTGGAGAAGTTGTTAAGCCGCATCAATTCAAGGCAATAAATGACGAAGGGATGCCAATGTACCAAAGACCATTCATGAGGGGCAAATTATACACCCACTTCTGCCGACTTCCCAGATTCCTTGACTTCCGAACAATGCGAAGGCCCTAGAGGCGTGTCTTGCCTCCTAAGCCTTCATCGCAGATGACAGATATGGAGCTTGATGAGTGCGAGGAGACAACCCTTCACGATGTCAACATTGAAGCTTACGATGTAGATGATGACATGCGCGCGGTGGTGGGGGCCAGAAGTGCGGTGTGCTTTCCAGCGGTAATGATGTGGGGTCTTTGTTTTCTCGGATATCTTAGTTATTACTTATGAGACAATAATCTCCAGAGTGTTGTCTAATAGTCAGGTTAGTTCCTAGTTTGACTAAACCCTAACCCCTAAACCCTAAACCCCTAAACCCTAACCCCCTAAACCCTAAACCCTAACCCCTAACCCCTAAACCCTAACCCCTAAACCCCTAAACCCTAAACCCTAAACCCTAAACCCTAAACCCTAACCCCTAACCCTAAACCCCAACCCTAACTCCCTAAACCCTAAACCCTAACTCCTAAACCCCTAAACCCTAAACCCTAACTCCCTAAACCCTAAACCCTAAACCCTAAACCCCTAACTAAACCCTAAACCCTAACCCTAACCCCTAACCCCCTAGTCCCTAGTCTTGAACTCCTAAACTCCTAAACCCTAAACCCTAACTAAACCCTAAACCCTAAACCCCAAAGGTAAGGCATAGGGTATAGGCATGGTGTGGGTATAAAGGCAATGATGCTGGGTATGTTTTCTCGGATAGTCCCTATATGTGCATGTATGTGTATAAGTGCATAGGTAGTATAGGGCATGGCATAAAGCCTATACGGTATAACCTATGTGGTATATGGTGTATAGGGTATGTATGATAAACAGATTGTATACATGTGGTATAGTGACCACTAATATAAAGAACCCTATGTATATATGGTAAACCCTAACTTATATACCCTAAGGTAAATCCCTAACAGGTATGTGGTTCCCTGTGGCCTAAAAAGCCTGTTCATGGCATAACCCCTTAACAACCTAAACCCTAAACCCTAAATCCCCAAACCCTAATATAGGTATAACCCTAAACCCTAAAAGTATGGTAAACCCCAACCCTAACCCCTAGGTATATTCATAGTAGGTATATAAATGACCTATACTCCATACCCTAAACCCTAGGTATATATAAGGCATAGGTATGGTATGATGGCATGGGGCTTCCTATTATCCCTAGTGTGCATAATAGTTAGCAAGGTAGGCCCTGGTATGTGGCATAGGTATGTGGTATGTGGTATGTATAGGTATGGTATGTGTATAGTTTATAGTGGTATAAGGTATAGATATAAATGATGTATAGGTATAAATAGGTATGTGGTATATATACTTTGTATAGGTTAACTAAACAATGTATTGGTATGTGGTATAACCCTAAACCCTAAACTTGTCCTAGAAGGAAAGAAAATCTGTGTTCGGCTAATTCCCCAAAATATGTAAAATATAAGGTATAGGCATAGGCACATAAGTGGTTGTGGCATGTTCTATAGGATATAGTGTATGTGGTATAAATGTGTATATGGGTATAGATAGGTATGTACAGATATAGGTATAGGTATAGTGTATGGGTATAAGGTATGGCTGTGGTATGTGGTATAGTATGTGGTATATATGGGTGGTATGTGGCATACAGTGGCATATAGGTATAGGTATGTGGGTATGTGGCATAGTGGTATGTGGTATAAGGTATGTGATAGGGGTGTTGCATGGGGGTATAGCGCAGTATGTGGTATAGGTATAAACAGATAGTATAGGTATAGGTATGTTGCATGTGGTATATATAGTGGTACATAGGTGGCATAAATGATAGTGGTATAGTGGTATAGGTATAGTGTATAAAAAGGTATGTGGCATATAGGTATGTGGTATAGTGTATATGGCATATGTGGTATAGATATAAAGTGTATGTTGTATATGAGTATAGTATGTGGTATGTGGCATGTATGCTGTATAATGTGGGCATGGCATAGGTATGTGGTATAAGTGTATGTTGCATGTGTTGCATGTGGGTATGTGGTATAAAGGTATGTGGCAGGTATGTGGCATGTGGCATACTGCAGATAGTGGCATAAGCAGGTATGTGGCATATGTGTATAGTATTGTGGTATGTGGATAAAGGTGATAAGGTATAGTGGTATGTGGCATAGGTGGTATAGATATAGTGTGGCATGTGGTATAGGGTATACAGATAGTGGTATGTGGTATAAAAGCATAGGGTATAAGGTATAAGGTATAGGTATGATTGTATAGGTATGTATGTGGTATAAAGGTATTTATGTATGTGGTATATGGCATAAAAATGATATGTGGCATATGGCATAGGTATATAATGATAGGTATGTGGTATAATGATATATGTATATGTATGTGGTATGTGGCATAACTTTCATATAGGTATAGGTATAGTGGCATATGGTATAGGTTTAGGTATAATTGCATAATATTTTTTTATATTTATTTATATTTGGGTATATAACTTTCATAAATGGTATTGGATATAGGTATGTGGTATTGGTATATGTGGCATATAAATAAAAATAATGTAGGTATAAGGATTTATTAAATTTAGGTTTAGAATTTATTTATTTTTTCAAAATAATATTTATTTATTGACTCATATTTATTTTTTTGAGAGTAATTTAAAATAACTTTCATATTTTATATAAATAAAAATAATGGCATTATAAAATTAAAATTAATTAATATTTATGATTTATTTATTTTTTCAAAAATATCATAAATATTTATGATTTATTTATTTTTATATAAATAAAAATAATGATATTTATTAAATTAAAATTAATAAATATTAATGATTTATTTATTTTTTCAAAAATATAATGACTCATATTTTTTTTTGAGAGTAATTTAAAATAACTTTCATATTTTATATAAATAAAAATAATGGCATTATAAAATTAAAATTAATTAATATTTATGATTTATTTATTTTTTCAAAAATATCATAAATATTTATGATTTATTTATTTTTATATAAATAAAAATAATGATATTTATTAAATTAAAATTAATAAATATTAATGATTTATTTATTTTTTCAAAAATATAATGAAAACAATTATATTTATTAATACATGTAAGGAAATTTCCGTCGCCGAATTTAAAATCGCCTGCGGAAATTTCCGCTTCTGCGAGAGTGCCATGTCATCGATCCAGGTGAGCGTACGATAGTTTAGCTGCCGGATTACAATGATCGAATATTCTCGTCCGCTAAATATTAATTATAGCCGCCTGAATTTAATTTCCGCCGCTATAATTAATATTTAGCGGCGGAATATTCCGTCTGGGGGAAATTATAAATACTCATTTTATCCTCGATATCCAATTACGCCACAATATTTCCTCTCTCTCTTCCCCGCTTTCTCTCTTCCCGCTCTGCGACTCGAAGAAGAAGCGAAGAAGAAGAAGAAGCTCACGCCGCCCGTCCGTCCACCTCTCACCGTCTCCGTCCGTCTCGAAGCCGCCGCCGCCGTCTCCGTCCGTCCACCTCTCTCCACCTCTCCACCGTCCGTCTCGAGCTCTCACGCCGTCTCCTTTGATAAATTTGTTGTTTTCCTTCCGTTCCGCGTAAAATCCTTCTTTTTTTGAGATCCCATTTTGCAAAATCTCTCTTCTCTAATCGAAGTGTGCAACCGGTAAGATCCCATTTTCCCGTGAAATTGATTGGGTATTTGTCTAATTCTGGGGCTGATTTTTGAATTACATGGGGTGAGATTGAAAGAAATAAAATGAACCCCATATTGTCAGGGAATTGAATTTTCTCGATTCGCGCGTTGCGTGACTCACAGTGTTTCGCTCTGCTCGGGAATTGTGTTTCGTTGTAGTATGTTGGTTTGCTCCCTACATTGCCAACACACATTGTGCACAAAGTGTGTGATATTTATGTGCCGAGTTTGTCAAAATATTAAAATGAGTCCATATATAGGGTGTTATGTCCGTGTGAGTGCTTTGTGTGTCTAAGAGCCGATTTATTCCGCTTTTTGATTGATTGTTGTAATGAATAGGATGTACGGGTGCAAAGTGTGGGCGCGTGTTCATTGGTGTTTTAGTTGTGTATTGGAGGATAAACTAATTCATGCCTTAGCATAGCATTCTAAAAGTTTCGATTATGGTGGTATAATTGCTTGTAATTTGGTTATTTCCATCTCAAGGAACTTCTATTGATGATCATGAGATTTTAATTTGGAAGGGTTTTAATTATAGGGGAATTTAGTTTATTTAGTTTAATTTTCCAGATTTTTTTAGCTTATACAGGTTTAAAGAGGATGGGTTCTCTCTTTTTTTTGTTTTTGCTTTTGTTTTTTACTATTCGGGTGGTTTCAAATAAGTAGTTCTTACATAATTGGTTTGCTTTTTGGATTTCATTTGTTAAACCGTTAGTTATAATGTATGATATCGCACACGAAGACTAATCTAGGTAATTTGAGCTTTAATCAAAGATGAAATAGTGGCAAAATCCAATGTTCACTATCTCGAAACTTAATTAAGCATTTTTTAATTTTTTTTTATGATCATAATCTCGCTAGTTATATCAGCCGAGATAAGGAGTTTGAAGTACATGTTTTGTGCAAATTCCGAGATGAACTATTAACTTATATGCGTACAAGGGAGATGACTATGACATTCTTAGCAAAGTTAGAGAACATAGATATACTTGATATGTATTAATTTTGTAGACAAAGAGAAGAATGTTAGACATGGGATCTTTTAAAAAGATTGGACAAACAAGAAAACAAGGGTCTGAGGATTTTACAGTGCAAAGTTTGATTTAGTAGTACAAGATTTATAATGATATGTCCTAAATAACACACGAAAAATCAGTATATCAAATGCAACAAAATGACTTTTGGTAATTTGAAATTTAAAATGAGGTACTTTGATACATTTTTTCCAATAATATGAATCATATATCATGCCTTAACCCTACTCACTTTAACAAGATTTAACTACCTAAAGGTGGGATAATCATGAAATTGATTCATACTAGTATTCACACATACAAGTAAACATAAATCATGCAACGAGCATACACGTCTTTCAAACATGAAAGAATTTGAAAGAATAATAACAATTTTGAGTAACCAAACAAATATGGCTGAATCTAATAAAACAAACATATTAAACTATAATAAAAGTAAGCACACGATCAAGAGTTTGTGATTTTAATTGATCTCAATTACAAATAAATAAGGCAGAAATCTCAGGATGAAATAGTTCAGTAAACATCTTAGCTCTAGATCTCATTGGCTAATGACTAAGCATCTACTATTTGATTAAGGTCGCCTACGCTTGGAGCGCCCTAATATCAATCCTCAAAACTTAGATGCACCTTATAATAAACAAAATTATATTACAGCTTTCGTATCCTAGTTTATTATATATTTAGTAATATTAACTAATAACAAGAAAACATATGTTAGTAGCTTGGATAACTTAATGTAAGAAAACATATGCCACTATAAAGAAAACGATAACAATCAGTACTCATAATCAAATATGTAACATGTTATATTTAGTACATCATAACATGTTACATATTTAGTAAACATCATGTAACATGTTACATATGCAACAATTAGATAAGTTACTAAATATCTAATTTTCAAGTCTTTTAATCCAACTCCACTACTATCACGCATACAACCACTACTTCACGTGGGATTATGGCCGTTTAGAGTGGAAAATCTCATTGCAGACAAGATTAGGTCCAAAGATTGAGAAACTCTTGAAAGTAGATTTAGCAATAATCAAAACAAGAAAATCCCCAACTTCGCTTACCATAGAAGATACAAAACCGGCCAGCTTGGGGATTTTCTTTGTTTTCTCAGCCGATTCAATTATAATAGTAAATCTACTTTTAAAGTTTCAATCTTTGGGCCAAAATGCTTGTGCAATAGACTTGATATTTTCCACTCGGTGTAACATGTTATATTTAGTAAATATAACATGTTACATATTTAGTAAACATAACATGTTACATATGCAACAATTAGATAGGTATTTAAATATCTAATGGTCAAGTCTTTTAATGATAAAAAGCTAAAAAAGTTACTAAATATCTAATTTTCAAGTCTTTTAATCCAACTCCACTACTATCACGTACAACCACTACCACGGGTTATGGCCGAGTGGAAAATTGTTTTTGCATAAGATTAGTCCAAAGATTGAAACTTTGAAAGTAGATTTAGCAATTAATCAGCAAACAAGAAAATCCCCAACTTCAGCTTGTAGAAGATACAAAAACCGCTAGCTTGGGGATTTTCTTGTTTTCTCGATTAATTATAATAGTAAATCTACTTTTAAAGTTTCAATCTTTGGGCCAAATGCTTGTGCAATAGACTTGATATTTTCCACTCGGTGTAACATGTTATATTTAGTAAATATAACATGTTACATATTTAGTAAACATAACATATTACATATGCAACAATTAGATAAGTTACTAAATATCTAATTTTCAAGTCTTTTAAAGTCAAGGGGGGAGGAAGGGGGGTGAATGTATCAATAATGTAACATATTCAACCGCACACTACCTTAGTGGTTCTAGATCCCATTTTGGGGCGATTGACGGCATCGCGGACGGTGATGTAATATCGCCTACGTTTCGAGCGCCCGATATCAATCCCGGCACCCTAGATGCACCTTAGTGGTATTGTGGTTGGTGGTTAACATCTTAAAATATAAATAAGATGAGAGCCTTTCTCACCTACGCCTATCAAAATCCGTCCATCTTGATCAAGAAAAGATAGAGCAAATAGTTCCTTGTCAGCTTGAGCAAAGGATTTTCGTTTAATAAGAAGTTTTTCCAGCCATCGTTCTCTTCAAGGATTCAACATCACAGCATGTTCTTGTCAAATTGCTTGTTACTTCTTCATCGTTATACGGTCACAGTAAAACAAGGTAATAAAGATAACACCAAAGGAAGAGAAAACAATCTTCTTTCCTCCAATTTTTAATCTTCACCTTCCATTTACTGAGATCTGACAGCATCTTCCTCATGAGCTTGGTCGGCGGTGTTGCTCAATCTCACGGTTGCTTCGCATGTGCAACCGTGAGATTGAGGGCAACACCGCCAGCCTTTCAGCTCATGAGGAAGATTCTGCAATCAGATCTTGGGTAAATGGAAGGTGGAGATTGGAAAAATTGAGGAAATTTCTCGTTTTCTCTTCACCGGTGTTATATCGTTACCTTGTTTTTACTTGTGACCGTATATCACCAAGTGAAGAGTAAAACAAAAATCGTCAAGACAATGGCCGTGATGTTTGAGATTCTTAGAGAGGAGGACAAAATAAACCGGAAAAACCTATATTAAACAGAAAATCCTTTGCTCAAACCGACAAGAACTTATTTGCTCTATCTTTCTTGGTCTAAGCCGAGATAGTGGTTTTGATAGCTGCGGGATGATAACGACTCTCATCTTGTTTATAAATGTTAATTTAATTCATCATTGTAAAATTATATATTTTACAACAAAGAATTAAATATTAATATTTAAAATTATTCACAATAGTAATAATTTAGGTCTATGCAAAAGCCGAAATTTCTTTATTTTCGATTATAAAGCAAGTAGGCAAAGTGATATTTGCATTTCATATAATCATGCATTTCGGGATGGGATAGGTTTATCAAACATGCACTTAAAGGACAGAGTAGGTGGTTAGGTAGGGACACCATTATCCTTTAGTTTAGTTTGAACTAGAGCTCAAGATTTGTTGATACAATTATTCACAATATTAATAGGTAAAAAGTCCCAAGAATTTCCCCCAATTTAAGGCAAAGCATGGAGCATTACAATGGAGAAATTGTTTCCGCGAAGTTTCAATTTCCAACAAGACATTCTTGAACTCACGCGTCACCAAAAACAACACCGAAACTTATTGACAGGAGGTATAGCATGCCATGCATCCGGTCTCTAAAAGATTGGAAGATTGATTGGGATCCGCTCCGAGCCGCTTCGTGCTTTTGGGATTCGGAGCGATACGTGTTCACCCTATCGTACAACGATCTCGATGCCAACGATGGAGGATTTTCGAGCACCGATCGGTGTGGCCGAGCCGAGGACTCGTGGCATTTCCTCGAGACAGACGATCGCCACTGAGCAACTATCCGAATTCTTGGGATTATCAGCAGACCGGGTATCGTGCATTGTCGTTGACGATAGATTCATAGACTTGACTCATATAGCCGTATTGAGCCTGACCAGCTTTCCTGACCGTTCGATCTATCCACTTCCTTAGATATATTCATGTTGCTTCATTCCGTCCGCGCACTACTTCGCGGCTACATCGGAGCGTGTCCACTACGCCTGTTAGAGATCATCAGCAAATGAGAGAGGTGATCGAGGAGTTGACATCCTACATATTCAATCTGGACAGGAGCGACGGACATCATTCCACTGCTAGCTGAGACATACCACGCATTGATAGATTAGCCTGAGGATCCGAGTACATGGCTCAGCAAAATTTCTGCATTACTATCATTGTGGCCGTATGAGAGATTTCGCTTGATCTCGCCACGCTGCAGAGGGCAGACGGCATTACCTGGGTGACCGGACAGCGCAGATATTGAGGGATGCCGCTACCGAGAGTTGGCATAGGAGGTTGGCCTTGGCCCGATATGAGACCGCAAACCCGTACTATTGGATTCCGGCATGGGGATTGCGTATCATGAGAGATATTCAGACGGGCCGCTTATTGTCCGACTTCCGGACTACATGTATCATCCTTTTGCATTCCATCTCTAGTGAGCAGACAAAGACGGATACCCGCAGCAGACTATCTGACTTTCGAGAGAGCAAATGACGACTAATACAATGCCGATGATTATGACTCGAGCCTCGTACTCACACATTTCTTTGGCGTAGCATTTCTAGAGGGCTTTCTTCCGATACGACCACTACTCCGTCGACTAGAGGTAGCACATTTCGACCACCGAGTATCCGACATGGTACGAGGAGCAACAAGGTCCCGTATGTACTGATGATAGAGGCTCGACGCCGAGAGTGTTTTGGGGCGTACTCATTCTTCCAAACTCGGACATTAAGAGGCATGGAGGCCAAGAGCAACCCCGATGAAATCACCGGCGACATTGCAGACATGAGAGACGGAGATTCTGAGAGCCGCTTGAGAAATGATCCCGAAGTGATAGCTCGCAGGAGGCCTCGAGGCAGAAAGAGCAAGATCGAGAGCTACTGCATCGATTGATCCACCTCGCTCACACGATACCTCGAGCCAGACGAGGTCCGACCGACTTTTTCAACATACCTAGACCAAAGACTCCTTCCTGGGACCGAGGCGAGGAAGAGTAGAGATTCGAGTTCGGGAGCGGGAACGAGTTCCTAGACACTTTAAGAAGACCTCGTTAATATATTGTTAAATATGAGTTAGAAGCTTTATATTTATTTTAAGAAGATCTCGTGTTGCTTTTAAGTTTGTAATTCAAATTTAGGGAATGATAATACGTTAATTACTTCTAAACCGTTAATATATTATGAAATCCAATAATTATTAACATCCCGATTTTGTTTCATCCGTCGATTAAATTGAGTGTACGTATAATATATGGATTGCAATGCAGGAGTGATGTCCGTTAACGATGATCGTAGTTGGATGTATAAGCGGGAAGTTGCCGAATCAACGCGGTATCAATCCCGAGTTTTATAGAGGGGTCAAGGGGTTGTTGAATTTGCTCAATTAAATAAAACCGGTCACATGGATAAGGATGGTAAGATTAGGTGTCCATGCGACAAGTGTCAGAATGTCAAGTATCTAAGCTTGATCGAGACTCGTAAACATCTTTTGCGTAACGGGTTTGAAGTTGGGTACAAACTGACCCGTCGCGGTGAAATGAGATTGCGCACAAATGTCATGCGAATAATCCCCGAGAATATTCATGTACCTCCCGAACCCGAACCTATTATTCAAAGACAATGAAGAACCACCTTTGAATATGGAAGATATGGTTAGGATGCACCGGTCCTTCCTTCGATTGGTCGTAGAACCAACAAAGCAAGAACCAACCCTCGCAGCCCAAGAAATTTATTGATGCTATGGACTCAAGCAAAAGAGAAGGTCTATCCAGTTGCGAGATCAAATAAGGTGTTGGAGGCCGCGGCCGAGCTCCTTAACATAAAGGCCGATTGCAATATTAGCCACCCGCTTATAATCGTATCACGAAAGCAATTAAGCGGATGTTGCCGAAAGAGAATAAGATGGTTACAAACTTTTATGAGACAAAGAAGTTGGTCAAGATTGGGCTATGTTATGAAAAGATTGATGCGTGTAAGAATGATCGCATGCTATTCTACAAGGAAGATTCACGTAAGACAGAGTGTTCAATTAATGGACAAAGTAGATATAAGCCAAATCGTGAGGGGGAGTTCAAAACACAAGAAAAACAGACCACATAAGCAAATATGCATTACATGCCGTTGATTCCAAGATCGCAACGCCTCTACGCGTCTAAATCTACCGCAGAGGCAATGCGTTGGCATAAGGAAAGTTTGCGTGAAGAGGGTGTGCTGATTCATCCTGATGACGGGAGGCATGGAAACACTTTGACGAGACTTATCCCGACTTTGCGTCCGAAGCAAGAAATATACGGTTATGCATCCGCTTCCGATGGTTTCAATCCGTTTGGTCCTGGGCAAAATCTTACTCTTGTTGGCCGGTTATAGCCACCGCCTACAATCTTCCGCCCGGGCTTGTGTATGAGCGATCCCTACATGTTCTTGTCGTTATTCATCCCCGGCCCAAATGTACTCGGGAGGAACATTGACGTCTATCTCCGACCTTTCGATGGACGAATTGGAAGCAAAAGCTTTTGGGAGTGATGTGGGTCGAAACGTGGGATGCTTTCAAGCGAGAGAATTTCAAAGATTTAAGCAAGGTCGCGTTGATGTGGACAAGCTTAACGACTTCCCCGCATATGTGGATGTTATCGGGTCGGAGCACCCTACCGGAAGTCAGGGGCTCCGTCCGTATTGTGGCTGAGCTTCTGACACAAAGTCTTTCACGCTCACGCACTCCTCGGGAAAACCATATGTTGGTTCGGGCTTGCCATAGACAATTTCTTCCTGAGGACCACCCATTCAGACCTTAAGAATGCGTTTTAAAAAGAACAAGCATTGACTCATGACGAGGCCCCGCGATTCATGCAAGTGGTGACACTAGTCTACGAGATGAGGTATCTGTAGATTGCCCGATCCTCGGTGGGGAAAAAGTTTTCGAAGACCAAAATACAAGGGGTTCGGGGACTACCCATAACTCGGATCAAGAGGAGTATATTTTTGGGGAGTCACATATCGGAAAACAAATCTCATTCGACATAACCTCTGACGTGATGCTTAACATCGTGGGGAGAAGAATGTATTCGATAATGTTTTTTAAACACGTTGATGGATTTCCAAGAGAACAACTAAAGACAAATCGAAAAGCTCGAAAGGACCTTAAGGAAATCTCGTAAGTCTGGCCGGCACTTAGACTTGGTATACGTCAATGGTAAAACCGCTTAGGACCGATGGCTCAATACGTGCTTACAAAGGAAAAGAAGCTCCCTCCTCCCGAAAATGGCTCAAGGATTTAAGTGCTTCCTGATGGTTACGCGTCTAACATTGGTAATCGTGGTACAATGTAGAGGAGGGGAAAGTGCAGTGGTTTGAAGAGTCTACGATTGCCACGTTTTACTACGGATAGGCTACTTCCGATCGCTTCTCGTGCGGTCTCTTGCCCGACAATATCCGGGGTGGCGTTAATG
The DNA here is from genome assembly GCA_022495995.1 of Adenophora triphylla var. japonica. Taxonomy (NCBI): domain Eukaryota; kingdom Viridiplantae; phylum Streptophyta; class Magnoliopsida; order Asterales; family Campanulaceae; genus Adenophora; species Adenophora triphylla. The sequence goes on along the minus strand of JAFEMH010003105.1, from coordinate 541 downwards.
CAAGTACTGCAGCAAGCTGAAGTTTTTCCGAGCGTTAACATCGACCACACCGCGTGTTGATCAAGCATGAAAAAGCTTGAGTGAGAGCATCGTAGTGACTTTGTGCAAACTTGAGAAGATATTTCCTCCTTCATTCTTTGATTCTATGTGGGAGCATTTAATGTCCACTTGGCATACGAAGCTATTAGGTAGTCGGTGGTCCAAGTCAATACTGTATGGATGTATCCATTCGAGAGGTAATTGAATCTTATTCTATTTCTAAATAATTTGAGCGTTAACAATATACCTTCTTTAACATTATTTATGTTTTAATCTAATAATTACTTTTAGGTATCTAGGCCAATTGAAAAGGAAGATTTAGCACAAAAATACGGTCGAGGCCTCAATTTCGTAGTATGGGTGGCCGTTATCATACGATGAGATTGTTGCCTTTGTCGGAACATATTTTCCTCCCGATGCTGATACGAGATTGACTAGGGTTGGCCTAACACGATGGTGGCTTTTCCGTCTAAGGGAAACATCTCTGTATTTTCATCCCCTG